>WNWK01005831.1:55000-114175 GCA_009830355.1 Cherax destructor
ATATACTAGGAATAATTTAAAATGAGTTATTTATATTTACATGTGTGTTAGATAAAAAAATAACAAATCATTCTCTTCTCTTTCTGTCGCTACAATTATTAGGCACCTTTTGGCTCTCTTCTTAAACTGGTTCATGTGCAGGCAGTCTGTTCCATTTCTTTGTTGTACAATAAAAGGTATTTGAAGCCTGACCACTGACTGTGGGCACTACAAAGTTGTGCTCTCTCCCCCTAGTACTGTGATTGCTTTGGTTGTTTTACTCTGTCGTCAATATTCAGCACATCCATTTGTTGTAATTCATCCTGGCCTACATGTTCTCTTGAACCCAGGTCCAGGATGAATCTTACCATTTTGCAACCTATCTTTCAGTTTTTTTGTAAAGGCAGAGTACCATGATTAGAAAGCGTAGTCCATATGACATAGTACTAGGCCTTGACATAGGGTCCTGCGAGCCTTTGTAGATAGACGCTCTGCTTGTCTATAGAGGAACTTCAGTCTGGTATTCGCTTTCTTTACTACACTGTTCCTAATCAATTCTCCTGACATGCATGGGTCAAAGGGGATTCCCAGATATTTAACTGAGGAAACTGAAGTGATGGATTCCCCATTACACAACACGTTAAAATTATTTACCCTTCTCACTTTGTTTCGTGCCAAAGAGTATGGCTTCTGTTTTCCAGAGGTGTAATGATAGTTTGTTTTCTACTAACCATTTGCTGCAGGACTCCAGTTCCAGTGTTATTACATTAGCTATATCTTGTGGGTCTCTACTTGACACTAACCGAGTACTGTCATCCGCATACAGTAGGAGTTTGCACTTGACACTGATGGGCAAGTCGTTTACATTACATAGGAAAAATAATGGACCCAAAATACTACCTTGGGGAACTCCACATGCTATCAGCAGGAGTTCTGATTCTGTTTGTTGATTTTGACAATTTGTTTCCTGTTGTTAAGATAGGACTTAAACCAGTCTACAGAACCTAGGCCGATATCTTGAAGTTTATTACATAATATATTGTAGTTGACAGTATCGAAGGACTTTTGCAAGTCTACAGTTACCATTCTTATACTAATATAATATCTTTATTTCTACAAGTTCATGTACAAGGTAAACAGGCCTAGCTGACACCACTTACTACTATAGAGAAAGCACCTTGTTATGCAGAGCATTTCGGTCAAATTTGGTCAGTTTTTCCCAGGATGCAACCCACACCAGTCGACTAACATCCAGGTACCCATTTTATACTGATGGGTGAACATGGACAACGGGTGTCTCATCGAAACACGTTCTAATGTTTTCCAGCCGTACCGGGGATTTGAACTCCGGACTTCAATGTGTGAGCTGAGTGCCTTAGCGATCGAGCTACGGGACACCGTATGAGGTTCCCTATCGACTTTTCAGTTCTCATGTAATCCATCAGATTAATTAGGGAGGTGTCGGTTGAGTAAGAGCTCCTAAAGCCTGATTGGTAACTATGAAGAATGTTGTTGTCATTAAGATACTTAACTACTTGACAGTACACCGCCCTCTCTAGAATTTTGGATATTACACTGAGTATACTAACAGGCCTATAGTTGCTGACATCCAACCAGGATTCAGAGATGGATGTAACTGCCGCCCTAGTTTTGTTAGCTAGAATCTTCATCTCTTCCAATTTTGGAAGAAGTGATCTTACGTTGACATGAATAAAGTGAAGGTCTGCTTTCCTAAAACAATCATAATCATCAATATATGGTAAGGGGCCATTAGCATTAAAATTCGGTATATCAATGTCATCGCTGCTAAAGGGTAACTGTGCAAAAGTGCATTTGTTACAAACAAAATGAAATCTGGCACCATTACCATAATCGAACACACATCCATTATGCACCCACCACTTACACATTGAACATAAGGTATATTTACTCCTCTTCTTTCTTTGGTGTCTGAGATAATAAGAATGATTATATTATCTCACAATGCCCTATGTGTGCATTACATATAGATTCAAGATTATCATTCCTAGTTACTAGACCGTCATTATCACCGTCACTTATCTGCCTGTTTTGCATCTATACCATAGTTTTTGGTCCTGGATTAGTTTGGATAGTGCCACTATAAGAACTGTTTGCCACTGATTTTGTTTGGGTATGCTGTGTTGCCATACCTTGCTGCGATAGTGACATTTACATTTCTGTTAGGATGACAATTGTTGGGCTTTCACTGTCCAGGGTGCTATTACCCCATTCGCCTTTTCCAGTCCCCATGACTGATTTCCTTCTTCGGACAATGGGGGATAAAGATAAATATAATTTTAGCAGCCTGTACCTTTCTAACGCCAGCCATGGTCATTCTTCACTCTTAAAAGAAGAAAACCACTGATAGCTACCTAGCAATGGCCTCGTAGCTTCTCTAGCAATAACCACTGATTACTAATAAATTTCCTAATATCTTCACAAACCCCTTCACTCCTCACTTCACAATCCGGCTTCACCTATCACACGTCTAACTCATTTCCATCCTGGCAGGATAAAAAACTTTTAATCAGTGACGTTACCCGTCTAAAGCATCATCAATGCCATTCATCAGGGCTGTGTCGTGTTGTTGACTCGTCCTCGTAGAGGTCATGTTTCAGACATTTTTAAAAGCACTTAGGGAAAAAATGGCCACTACAACCTGACAGATTCCTAGGAGTTTTGTCATTAGATTTGGCGTTTTCTCCTATGTTTCCCTCCCAATGTACACTGGTCAGTTGATACGGAGGTCAGCTACTGAAAAACACATTCCTGGCTGTTTAACTCTTCACTTC
This sequence comes from Cherax destructor, assembly GCA_009830355.1. Lineage (NCBI taxonomy): Eukaryota > Metazoa > Arthropoda > Malacostraca > Decapoda > Parastacidae > Cherax > Cherax destructor. Next base: position 57,793 of record WNWK01005831.1, read on the forward strand.
CTTCCCGCGACTTGGCGCTGAGAGAAAGAACCACTTGTACAACCTGTGGTCACATGTAGATTTGGTGATGTAATGTCTCCTGTGTTTCCCTCCCATTAACACTGGTGCAGCTGATGTGATGGTGATGCAGTTGAAACGATGGTCAGCTACTGCCAGTATAGTCTGGTGCCAGGTGGTGTTTGAATGCCAGTCAGCCATGTTTAAATGTTCACTTCCTTCCTTCATTTGGCACTGAGGGAATAAACCGTCACTACAGACCTGTTAGTTTCCTTGGAGTTGTGTTGTTAAGTTTTCTCCTACCTTGTCCTCCCGTTGAACACTGGTGCAGTTGTTATGGAGGTCAGTTGCTTCAGTGTAGTGGAAAACGTCACTTGTCTGGTACGTCTGGTACCAGGTCTGGTATTTGTATGCTGGTCGTTCTCTTTTGGTCATATTTGGTTCATTTCGTTGTTGTCACCGTCAGTTTTCTTGTCACTATAAGTTCCTTGTATGTTGTTGCAACAGGAATTGCAATTAGGCCATCACTGGAGCATGGATCGGCCCAGGGGATGGCAAAGATATAGGAGCAGCCGTTGTTGCAGCTACCTGGGTCATGACCCTGGTGTATATATATATATGTATATATATATATATATATATATATATATATATATATATATATATATATATATATATATATATATATATATATATATATATAATATATATATAATTGTAACCACGAACGAGTGGTATTGATCAACAACAACAACACTACACTAGCCAAGGACTCGAACCCATGCTGCTTTGGCCCGCCTCATGGTGAGCGAAAACACATAACAGGTAGTGCACAGTGTCACAGCTAGTGCACAGTGTCTCAACTAGTGCAGTGTCACAGCTAGTGCACTTACTAGAGTGTCTGTTCTTGTCCCTCATGTTCCTGATGGAGATAATGTCCTGGTTGACAGTGATTCTTGCAAGGTAAAGAGTTTGTATGTGGAGGCGTCATTACATATCGACGTTCATGACGGCTGTAACATGACGGTTAGTGCACAAACTCTGGTCTAACATCACTGGAGCAGCATGAAGCCTCCTGCCATAATGGGCTTGATACACTTTTGGGCAACACTTGTGTTTAAGGCTGTTCACAATAGACTCCACTAAATAGCTATTGAGTTTGTACAGTCCTTAACTTGAGGTATATATGGCATTCCTGTTTAAGGAGAGAGGATTCAATTATGTTTTATTCCATGACTATGGTATAAACTTACAAAAAACAAAAAAAACATCCCTACAAAACCTAAACTGACACTCTAAAAAGTAGTTAGATTCTAAAATCTCTGTCAAGGAATTCCAATCAATCTGACTAAAGTTAAAGTCCCCTAGAATTACTACGTTATCGTGCCTTGTGGCCTTAAGAATTTCCTCCCATAGTAATCTCCCTTCGTCCCTATCTAAGTTTGGGGGACGGTATATCACTCCTAAAATAAATTTTTCACACCCCTCTGAAAATTTTACCCAGACAGACTCTGTATGTGTTATTTCAGACTTTATACCTGTTTTTATGCAACAGTTCAAGGGATCTCGTACATACAGTGCCACCCCCTTGCCCATACGTCTATGTACTTGGAATAATTTAAAACCCTGAATGTGATATTCAGCTGACATGTCCCGATTTTTCGAATTAAACCACGACCCGATTTTTTAGAATTAAACCATTGGACATACAAGTGCAAACTTTGCACTTTCTGCAATTTCTTGACGTGCTTGGCCAGGTGTGGGTTCCAAACTGGTGCTGCATACTCCAATATGGGCCTGACGTACACGGTGTACAGTCTTGAACTATTTCCTACAGCAGTAATTTGCTTGATGTGACCCTTAGGAAGTTTGCTCAGTATTACACACCTTTTCGTAAAACTCGACTAGGTTTATGACACAAGATTTCCCTTCCCTGAAACTGTGCTGGTTGTCTGTAAAAGCTCATTCCTTTACATGTGTTCTACCATTCATCTTCTTATAAGCTTCTTCATGGTTTTGCATACTATATGATGTTGCCTTGGAAAAGTTTGCTTGTGCAAGAGATGGTGCTGATGGTAAGAGGTGCTGCAACAGGGAAACTTATGAAGGTGTAATTAGGCTACAGATGTAGCAGTGCTGCGAGCAAGAGGGCGGGTGCCTCCACCGCCGGCTGTCTGGGGTACTCTACTGATGAACCCACACAGGTGCGACACTCCTTTATATATATATATATATATATATATATATATATATATATATATATATATATATATATATATATATATATATATATATATATATATAAAACTTTCAGGAGGCAGGTAATGGGAAGGGAAGAAATGGGGAAGACTATCCGCCCTTGACTGTAGCCACACACCCACCATCATAGCACTCACAGAAACGAAACTCACCAGGATGATAACATACGTAATCTTCCCACCCGGATATCAGATCCTGAGGAAAGATAGAGAGAGCAGAGTGGGAGAAGTTGCACTGCTCATTAAAAACCGATAGTGATTTGAGGAAATGGAAGGAATGGACGAAAGGGACTTCATAGTAGGAACAATTCAATCTGGAGAACCTAAGGTAGTAACTGCAGTGATGTACAACCCACCATAGAACTGCAGTAGGCCAAGAGAAGAATATGAAGAGAGCAACAGAGCATTGGTGGACACACACACGGTGGAAGTTACAGGGATCAATGAAAGGTGTCAGTGGACAGCCGAGAAGTGATATATTAGCTGCCCCAAATCAGAAAAGGGAGGGGAAAGATACAATTTATATAAAACAATTTGAAAGGGGAATCAGTGCCAGGAGAGAGAGGCTAAAGGGAGGGGCGAGCCTTTTTCAAGAGATTAAGAAAGGAAGATTGAAAAATTAGGAAAAAATGTTTTCTTACCAAAAAATAGTGCATCATTCTGGCAACATTTTGGTGTAATCAACTTGTTTATATCATATTTCCTAGCATGTTTTTTCCTTAAATTATTTTTTTTTCTCTTGCTGTCATAAATAATACATGTTGCCAGTGTTTTTTTTTTTTAGTTTTATCTCTGCAAAAATTACATTTTTTATGATTATTTCATTAAAAAAAACTTTACATAGCAATATCTCTGATGCCTCCATTCAAGTGCAGGGCCTCATGCCACCTCAGTGGCCTCTGGGGTCTCAACAAGTGCAGGGCCTCATGCCACCTCAGTGGCCTCTGGGGTCTCAACAAGTGCAGGGCCTCATGCCACCTCAGTGGCCTCTGGGGTCTCAACAAGTGCAGGGACTCATGCCACCTCAGTGGCCTCTGGGGTCTCAACAAGTGCAGGGCTTCATGCCACCTCAGTGGCCTCTGGGGTCTCAACAAGTGCAGGGCCTCATGCCACCTCAGTGGCCTCTGGGGTCTCAACATGTGCTGATGCATGCAACTCGCTGAGATTTAGCGTGCCATATCCATAGAGTTTCACAGAAAAAAATATATTAATACCTCAGAAATAAGTTATTGACATTGTGTGTAATGTTTTGCGAAAGTATTAATAGGATTGTCATGATTTTTTCACACATTATTGAGTAATGATGGCTCTACAACCACCCATGAAGGATTTCCAATATCTTTTACAGCTTTGTTTGTATTGATTTTTTTCCCCACAAAATAAAGGCAAAAACAAAATCACTAACTTCAACATTTTTTATAATGAAATCTACTGACATTTTTGCTAAAATGGATTGGGTCAACAATTATAAAGCTTTTATCTTTCATCTGATGTTAACTAGAGCAGTGTACATCTTTCCAAGTTTGTAGAAATTTACAAGTTTTGTGACCCCTAAAATTTGGGACATTTTATTTTTGTCTATCTAACCTAAAGGCAAAAAATCATAACAAAGACAGTGTATAGGTTTTTAAAAGCTGTATAAATCACTGTAAAAAATCTCATTGAAATTTGACCAAAATAAAGAAAAAAACGTGAATTCATTCGCCCCTCCCTTTATGATACAAGCCAGTATCATCAAATTCAACCAGAATAAGTGTGATCAAAGTAGAGATAAGAGATAAGGATAGATGAGTTACTGAATAATAAAAGAATCATAGAGTCACAGGAAAGCAAAGAAAAAAACAACGGGAATATATTCAGTTTTCTCGGGACTCTGATGTTTCTCATGAAACGAATGTGTTCAGTAAGAGTGTTCACCTGATAGCATGGTGAAATACTAGAGCGGAATTTGAAGCACGGTTAATGTGAATATAACAAATAAAGAGAAGAAGAAAGGAAGGGGAAGCAGGGGGCCAGGAGTGCCTCCACAATGAGAATCATCGTGCAGCCGCAACCGAGCTGGGATCCCAGATGGCACCTCTGTGATGGGGGTCATAATCCTTACTATGGAGAGCTGAATATCATACATAGAGCACTTAACATTTAGAAAGGAAGAGAAACTGGGAAGAGAAATGGTGGTGGTACCACATTCTAGGTCGACACGCACGTTAGTGAGTGAAGGTCAGACAAGCATATATACTAACATAACTACTGAATAAGTGTAGGAGCAGGACAACAAGGGTTTTAGAAATGACAGAAATTTAACGCACACAGTGTGAATATACACAGTGACTCACACACACGCTCACATATGCACACACGCATACACACACATGCACACACACATACACGCACACACTCACATATGCACACACGCATACACACACATGCACACACAGCCTACTAACCATTAGCGGCCTAAATAAACACAGCATACTAACCGTTAGCAGCCGAAATAAACAGCCTATTAACCGTAAGCATCCTAAATAAACAGGAACCACCCTTGCACTCACAAACCCCTAATATATATACACTTGCACACACATACATACACACACACACACATAGAGATTAGTGCAGAAGTTAGAGGATCATGCGTGTATAACAGGAAGGGCACTGCAATGGATCAGAGAATACCTAACAGGGAGGAAACAACGGATCATGGTACGTGATGAGGTATCACAGTGAGCGCCTGTGACAAGCGGGGTCCCACAGGGGTCAGTCCTAGGACCAGTGTTATTCTTGAATATGTGAATGACATGACGGACGGGATAGACTCAGAAGTGTCTCTGTTCGCAGATGATGTGAAGTTAATGAGGAGAATTAAATCAGATGAGGATCAGGCAGGACTTCAAAGAGACCTGGACATGCTGGACACCTGGTCCAGCAACTGGCTTCTCGAATTTAACCCCGGCAAATGCAAAGTCATGAAGATTGGGGAAGGGCAAAGAAAACCGCAGACAGAGTATAGGCTAGGTGGCCAAAGACTGCAAACCTCGCTCAAGGAGAAAGATCTTGGGGTGAGTATAACACCAAGCACGTCTCCGGAAGCACACATCAACTGGATTACTGCTGCAGCATACGGACGACCGGCAAACCTGAGAATAGCGTTCCGATACCTTATTAAGGTATCGTTTAAGACACTGTACACCGTGTACGTAAGGCCCATACTAGAGTATGCAGCACCAGTTTGGAACCCATACCTGGTCAAGCACGTCAAGAAGTTAGAGAAAGTGCAACGGTTTGCAAGAAGGTTTGTTCCAGAGCTAAATGGAATGTCCTATGAAGAAAGGTTAAGGGAAATCGGCCTGACAACACTGGAGGACAGGAGGGTTAGGGTAGACATGATTACGACATACAAAATACTGTGTGGAATAGACAAGGTAGATAGAGACAGGATGTTCCAGAGAAGGGACACAGAAACAAGGGGTCACAATTGGAAGTTGAAGACTAAGATGAGTCAAAGGGATGTTAGGAAGTATTTCTTTAGCCATAGAGTAGTCAGGAAGTGAAATAGTCTAGCAAGTGATGTAGTGGAGGCAGGAACCATACATAGCTTTAAGACGAGGTATGATAAAGCTCATGGAGCAGGGAGAGAGGAGACCCAGTAGTGATCAGTGAAGAGGCAGAGCCAGGAGCTGAGTCTCGACCCCTGCAACCACAATTAGGTGAGCAATTAGGTGAGTACACACACACACACACACACACACACACTGACAACACTGGAGGACAGGAGGGTTAGGGGAGACATGATAACGACATACAAAATACTGCGTGGAATAGATAAGTTGGACAGGGACAGAATGTTCCAGAGATAGGACACAAAAAACAAGGGGTCACAGTTGGAAGTTGAAGACTCAGATGAATCACAGGGATGTTAGGAAGTATTTCTTCAGTCACAGAGTGGTCAGGAAGTGGAATAGTCTGGGAAGTGATGTAGTGGAGGCAGGATCCATACATAGCTCTAAGAAGAGGTATGATAAAGCTCATGGAGCAAGGAGAGAGAGCACCCAGTAGCGATCAGTGAAGAGGCGGGGCCAGGAGCTGAGTCTCGACCCCTGCAACCACAATTAGGTGAGTACACACACACACACACACAGATAGTGACAGGATGTTCCAGAGAGGGAACACAGAAACAAGGGGACACAACTGGAAGCTGAAGACTCAGATGAGTCAAAGGGATGTTAGGAAGCAATTCTTCAGCCATAGAGTAGTTTGGAAGTGGAATAGTCTAGCGAACGATATAGTGGAGGCGGGAACCATACATAGTTTTAAGACAAGGTATGATAAAGCTCATGGAGCAGGGAGAGCAGAGACCCAGTAGCGGACGGCGAATAAGCGGGGCCAGAAGCTGAGTCTCGACCCCTGCAACTACAATTAGGTGAGTACAATTAAGTGAGTACACACAAACACACACACACACACAACAAGAAGACAAGACTAGTCCCGGAGCTAAGGGGTATGTCCTACGAGGGAGGTTAAGGGAAATCGACCTGACGACACTGGAGGACAGGAGAGATAGGGGGGACATGATAACAACGTATAAGATACTGAGAGGAATTGACAAATTGGACAGAGACAGAATGTTCCATAGATGGGACACAGCAACAAGGGGACACAGTTGGAAGTTGAAGACTCAGATGAATCACAGAGATGTTAGGAAGTATTTCTTCAGTCACAGAGTGGTCGGGAAGTGGAATAGTTTAGGAAGTGATGTAGTGGAGGCAGGCTCCATACATAGCTTTAAGAAGAGGTATGATAAAGTTCATGGCACAGGGAGAGTGACCCAGTAGCGGCCAGTGAAGAAACGGGGCCAGGAGCTATGACTCGACCCCTGCAACCACAACTAGGTGAGTGCAACTAGGTGATTATACACACACACACACACACACACACTCACACACACACTAGTGATCACGTGGTCCTGAGCTTCAAATACATATTAGAGTTACTCGTGGAGAAGGAAGCAGGTAGGGCAGGACAAACACAGCGAAACTACAAAAGAGGTGACTATACAGGAATGAGGAATTTCCTGCAAGAGGTTCAATGGGAAAAGAATTGGCAGGAAAATCAATAAATGATAAGATGTAATATGTAACAACAATATACAAGGAAGCAGAGGAGAGGTTCGTACCCAAGGGTAACAAAAACAAACGTGTAAAGAGGCCAAACGTAAGTGTGCTAGAAAATGGAAGAAGTATAGATAGCAAAGAACCCACAAAAATAAGGAGAATAGTCGAAGAGCCAGAAATTAATATGCACAGATATGGAGACAGGCCCAACGGCAATACAAAAATAACATAGCAGCGACAGTCAAGTTAGACCTGAAGCTGTTGTACAGTCACACCAGGAGGAAAACAACAGTTAAGGACCAGGTAATGAGGCTGAGGAAGGAAGGAGAGGAGATCACAAGAAACGACCGAGATGTATGTGAGGAGCTCAACAAGAGATTTAAAGAAGTATTTACAGTGGAGACGGAAAGGAGCCCAGAAAGCCTGAGTGTTGGGATACACCATCAAGTGCTGCACACACTACATATAACCAGGAAGAAGGTGAAGAGGCTGTTATATGAACTAGATACTTCAAAGGCAATGGATTCACACAATGTCTCTGTGTAGGTTCTCAGAGAGGGAGCAGAGGCGCTCTGTGTACCTCAAACAACAATCTTCCATCGAAACTGGGCAACTACCTGAGGTGTGGAAAATAGCAAATACAGTCCCAATTTTTAAGAAAGGAGACAGGCACGCAGCGTTAAGCTACCAACTGGTGCCACTGACATATATAGTATGCAAAGTCATGGAGAAGATTATCAGGAGAAGAGTGGTGAAGCACCTTGAACAGAATGAGCTTATTCATGACAACCAGCATGGTTTCAAGGAAGGAAAATCCTGTGTCACAAAACTACTGGAGTTCTACAAAAAGGTGGTGGCAGTAAGGCAAGAGAGAGAGACAGAGAGAGAGGGGGTAGGTAGACTGCATTTTCTTGGACTGTAGGAAGGTTTTTGACAAAGTTCCATACTAGAGTTTAATGAAAAAGCTGGAGAACCAGGCAGGTATAAGAGGGAAGGCAGTGCAAGGGATCAGAGCATACCTAACAGGGAGGCAACAACGAGTCATGGTAAGTGACAGGGTGTCAGGGTTCCACAGGGGTCAGTCCTGAGATCGGTGCTGTTTCTGGTATATGTGAATGACATGATGTAAGGGATACTCTCAAATGCTCCTATTTGCAAAAGTTGTGAAGCTACAGAGGATAATTCAGTCGGATGAGGACCAGGGAGAAGTACAAAGGGATCTGGACAGGCTGCAAGTCTGGTCCAGCAAATGGCTCCTAGAGTTTAACCCCACCAAGTGCAAAGTCATGAATATCGGGGCAAACGAGACCATAGACAGAGTACAGTTTAGGGGGCCAAAGACTGCAAACCTCACTCAAGGAAAAGGATCTGGGGTGAGTATTATACCGAGCACATCTCTTGAAGTGCACGTCAACCAAATAACTGCTGCAGCATTTGGGCTATTAACAAACCCAAGAATAGCATTCCAGCACCTCAGTAAGGAATCATTCATTACTCTGTACACAGTGTATGTCAGGCCCATATTTGAGTATGCAGTACCAGTCTGGAACCCTTACTCAGTCAAGCATGTCAAAAATTAGGAAATTGCAGAGGTTTGTAACGTGACTAGTTCCAGAGCAAGGGTATGTCCTACGAGGAGAGGTTAAGGGAAATCGACCTGACGACACTGGAGGACAGGAGAGAGAGGTCGACCTGATAACGACATATAAAATACGAACAGGAATTGACAAGGTGGACAGAGACAGGAAGTTCCAGAGATGGGACACAGCAACAAGGGGTCATACTTGGAAGTTGAAGACTCTGACTAGTAACAGGGATGTTAGGAACTGTTTATTCAGTCATAAAGTTGTCAGAAAGTTGAATAGTCTGGAGAGTGATGTAGTGGAGTCAGGATCCATACATAGCTTTAGGAAGAGGTACGACAAAGCTCATTTAGCAGGGAGAGAGTGGAGCTAGTAGCGACCAGCCAAGAAGCATGGCCAGGAGATGTGACTCGACTCCTGCAACCACAAACAGGTGAGTACACATCTATTGCACTACACACCAGTCTGGTCCTAAGTTTAATACTGCTTGTCTTTCTCGTTTCCTAAAAATTGGGACTACATTTGCTACCTTCCATACATCAAGTAGTCGCCCTGTTTCGATAGATGTTTTGAAGATTGTTGTTAGTGGCACACACAGTCCCTCTGCTTCCTTTCTCAGGGCCCATGGAGAGATGTCCGGTATCTAATTCACTCAGCAGCCTCTTCACCTCCTCCTCAGTCGTGTGTATCCTGTCCATCTCTTGTCAGTGTACCCAACCATTCCGGCTTGAGTCCTTTCTGTCTCCACTGAAAATGCTGCCTTAAATCTCAGGTTGAGCTCTTCACATCACGCTCGTTTCTTGTGACTTCCTCTTCTTCTTTCCTCAGCCTGTTTACCTTGTCCTGACTGTTGTTTACCTTGTACTGACTGTTGTTTACCTTGTCCTGACTGTTGTTTACCTTGTCCTGACTGTTGTTTACCTTGTCCTGACTGTTGTTTACCTTGTCCTGACTAGGCTGTACAACAGTCTTGGGTCAGACTTGTTTTTCGATGCTACGTCATTTTCATATTTTTGCTGAGATTCCAACCTTACTTATGCATATTCGTTTCTGGCTCCTCGACTAATTTAATTTATTTTCTTGGGTTCTTCAATACTTCAATACTTATTCCATTCTCTAGTGCCCTTTGATTGGCCTCTCTACAACTTTGAGTGAACCAAAGGTTCATTCTGATTTCACCATTGTCTCTGTTGCCCTTGAATACGAACCTTTCCTCTGCTTCCTTGCATTCCATTGTAGTGTATTCTATTATTTTTTTTTACTAATATTCCCACCAGTTCTCTTTCCCATTGAACTTCGTGCAGGAAATTCTTCATGCCTGTGAAGTCCCCTCTTTTGTAGTTTGGGTTATCCCTTCCTACTCTTCCTGCTTCCCTCTCTATTTGAAACTTTACTATGCATTTCATGCTCAGGACCACGTGATTACTAACTCTAGTGGTTCTTTCACTTATGATGTCCTCAATGTCTGAACTACTCAAGGTGAATACAAAGTCCAGTCTTGCTGGTTCATCCTCCCTGTCTCTCTCTGGTAGTGTCCCTAAAGTGTTAATGCATGATGTTTTCCATTACCACCTCCATCATTTCTCATTATTCATTCCTCCACGTTTCTCGTTTCCCGTGAGGGAATGTGTGTGTGTGTACTCACCTAATTGTGGTTACAGGGGTCGAGTCATAGCTCTTGGCCCCCTCCTCTTCGCTGATCGATACTAGTCCCTCTCTCTCCCTGCTCCAGGCAGCTTTATCAAACCTTGTCTTAAAACTGTGTATGGTTCCTAACTCCACTATGTCACTTTCTAGAGTATTCGACTTCCTGACAACTATATGACTGAAGAAATACTTCCTAACATTCCTCTGAGGACTCATCTTCAACTTAAACTTCTAATTGTGACCTATTGCTTCTGTGTCCCATCTTTATAATATTCTGTCTCTGTCCACCTTGTCAATTCCTTGCAATATTTTATGTAGTTATCATGTCTTCCCTAATACTTCTGTCCTCTAGTGTCGTTAGGGCCGATTTCCCTTAACCTTTCTTCGTAGGACATACCCCCCAGCTTTGGGACTAGTCTTGTTGCTAATCTTTGCACTTTCTCTAATTTCTTCACGTACTTGACCAGGTGTGGGTTCCAGACTGGTGTACTCACCTAGTTGTGGTTGCAGGGGTCGAGCCACAGCTCCTGGCCCTGCCTCTTCACTGGTCGCTACTAGGTCACTCTTGCTGCTCTGTGAGCTTTATCATACTTCTTCGTAAAGCTATGTATGGATCCTGCCTCCACTACATCACTGTGCTGATGGTAAGAGGTGCTGCAACAGAAGTTATGAAAGGTGTAATGAGGCTACGATGTAGCAGTGCTGCGAGCAAGAGGCGGCCGCCTCCACCGCCAAGCTGTCTGGGGTACTCTACTATGAAACCCACACAGGTGCGACAATCAACTATATATATATATATATATATATATATATATATATATATATATATAAAACTTTCAGAGGCAGGGAATGGAAGGAAGAAATGGGGAAGACTATCACTTGACTCTAGCTACACACCCACCATCATAGCACTCACAGAAACAGAAACTCACAAGATGATAGCAGGTATGTCTTTACGGATATCAAATCCTGAGGAAAGATAGAGAGAGCAGAGTGGGAGAAGTTGCACTGCTCATTAAAACCGATAGGGATTTGAGGAAATGGAAGGAATGGACGAAAGGGACTTCATAGTAGGAACAATTCAATCTGGAGAACCTAAGGTAGTAACTGCAGTGATGTACAACCCACCATAGAACTGCAGGGAGGCCAAGAGAAGAATATGAAGAGAGCAACAGAGCATTGTTGGACACACACGGTGGAAGTTACAGGGATCAATGAAAGGTGTCAGTAGACAGCCAGAAGTATATATTAGCTGCCCCAAATCAGAAAAGGAGGGGAAAGATACAATTTATATAAAACAATTTGAAAGGGAATCAGTGCCAGGAGAGAGGGCTAAAGGGAGGGCGAGCCTTTTTCAGAGATTAAGAAAGGAAGATTGAAAAAATTAGGAAAAAATGTTTTCTTACCAAAAAATAGTGCATCATTCTGGCAACTTTTTGGTGTAATCAACTTGTTTATATCATATTTCCTAGCATGTTTTTCCAAATATTTTTTTTCTCTTGCTGTCATAAATAATACATGTTGCCAGTGTTTTTTTTTAGTTTTATCTCTGAAAAAATTACATTTTTTATGATTATTTCATTAAAAAAACTTTACATAGCAATATCTCTGATGCCTCCTTTCCCAAGTGCAGGGCCTCATGCCACCTCAGTGGCCTCTGGGTCTCAACAAGTGCAGGGCCTCATGCCACCTCAGTGGCCTCTGGGGTCTCAAAAAGTGCAGGGCCTCATGCCACCTCAGTGGCCTCTGGGGTCTCAACAAGTGCAGGGACTCATGCCACCTCAGTGGCCTCTGGGGTCTCAACAAGTGCAGGGCTTCATGCCACCTCAGTGGCCTCTGGGGTCTCAACAAGTGCAGGGCCTCATGCCACCTCAGTGGCCTCTGGGGTCTCAACATGTGCTGATGCATGCAACTCGCTGAGATTTAGCGTGCCATATCCATAGAGTTTCACAGAAAAAAATATATTAATACCTCAGAAATAAGTTATTGACATTGTGTGTAATGTTTTGCGAAAGTATTAATAGGATTGTCATGATTTTTTTCACACATTATTGAGTAATGATGGCTCTACAACCACCCATGAAGGATTTCCAATATCTTTTACAGCTTTGTTTGTATTGATTTTTTCCCCACAAAATAAAGGCAAAAACAAAATCACTAACTTCAACATTTTTATAATGAAATCTACTGACATTTTTGCTAAAATGGATTGGGTCAACAATTATAAAGCTTTTATCTTTCATCTGATGTTAACTAGAGCAGTGTACATCTTTCCAAGTTTGTAGAAATTTACAAGTTTTGTGACCCCTAAAATTTGGGACATTTTATTTTTGTCTATCTAACCTAAAGGCAAAAAATCATAACAAAGACAGTGTATAGGTTTTTAAAAGCTGTATAAATCACTGTAAAAATCTCATTGAAATTGACCAAAATAAAGAAAAAAACGAATTCATTCGCCCCTCCTTTATGATACAAGCCAGTATCATCAAATTCAACCAGAATAAGTGTGATCAAAGTAGAGATAAGAGATAAGGATAGATGAGTTACTGAATAATACAAAGAATCATAGAGTCACAGGAAAGCAAAGAAAAACAACAAGGGAATATATTCAGTTTTCTCGGGACTCTGATGTTTCTCATGAAACGAATGTGTTCAGTAAGAGTGTTCACCTGATAGCATGGTGAAATACTAGAGCGGAATTTGAAGCACGGTTAATGTGAATATAACAAATAAAGAGAAGAAGAAAGGAAGGGGAAGCAGGGGGCCAGGAGTGCCTCCACAATGAGAATCATCGTGCAGCCGCAACCGAGCTGGGATCCCAGATGGCACCTCTGTGATGGGGGTCATAATCCTTACTATGGAGAGCTGAATATCATACATAGAGCACTTAACATTTAGAAAGGAAGAGAAACTGGGAAGAGAAATGGTGGTGGTACCACATTCTAGGTCGACACGCACGTTAGTGAGTGAAGGTCAGACAAGCATATATACTAACATAACTACTGAATAAGTGTAGGAGCAGGACAACAAGGGTTTTAGAAATGACAGAAATTTAACGCACACAGTGTGAATATACACAGTGACTCACACACACACGCTCACATATGCACACACGCATACACACACATGCACACACACATACACGCACACACTCACATATGCACACACGCATACACACACATGCACACACAGCCTACTAACCATTAGCGGCCTAAATAAACACAGCATACTAACCGTTAGCAGCCGAAATAAACAGCCTATTAACCGTAAGCATCCTAAATAAACAGGAACCACCCTTGCACTCACAAACCCCTAATATATATAACTTGCACACACATACATACACACACACACACATAGAGATTAGTGCAGAAGTTAGAGGATCATGCGTGTATAACAGGAAGGGCACTGCAATGGATCAGAGAATACCTAACAGGGAGGAAACAACGGATCATGGTACGTGATGAGGTATCACAGTGAGCGCCTGTGACAAGCGGGGTCCCACAGGGTCAGTCCTAGGACCAGTGTTATTCTTGAATATGTGAATGACATGACGGACGGGATAGACTCAGAAGTGTCTCTGTTCGCAGATGATGTGAAGTTAATGAGGAGAATTAAATCAGATGAGGATCAGGCAGGACTTCAAAGAGACCTGGACATGCTGGACACCTGGTCCAGCAACTGGCTTCTCGAATTTAACCCCGGCAAATGCAAAGTCATGAAGATTGGGGAAGGGCAAAGAAAACCGCAGACAGAGTATAGGCTAGGTGGCCAAAGACTGCAAACCTCGCTCAAGGAGAAAGATCTTGGGGTGAGTATAACACCAAGCACGTCTCCGGAAGCACACATCAACTGGATTACTGCTGCAGCATACGGACGACCGGCAAACCTGAGAATAGCGTTCCGATACCTTATTAAGGTATCGTTTAAGACACTGTACACCGTGTACGTAAGGCCCATACTAGAGTATGCAGCACCAGTTTGGAACCCATACCTGGTCAAGCACGTCAAGAAGTTAGAGAAAGTGCAACGGTTTGCAAGAAGGTTTGTTCCAGAGCTAAATGGAATGTCCTAGAAGAAAGGTTAAGGAAATCGGCCTGACAACACTGGAGGACAGGAGGGTTAGGGTAGACATGATTACGACATACAAAATACTGTGTGGAATAGACAAGGTAGATAGAGACAGGATGTTCCAGAGAAGGGACACAGAAACAAGGGGTCACAATTGGAAGTTGAAGACTAAGATGAGTCAAAGGGATGTTAGGAAGTATTTCTTTAGCCATAGAGTAGTCAGGAAGTGAAATAGTCTAGCAAGTGATGTAGTGGAGGCAGGAACCATACATAGCTTTAAGACGAGGTATGATAAAGCTCATGGAGCAGGAGAGAGGAGACCCAGTAGTGATCAGTGAAGAGGCAGAGCCAGGAGCTGAGTCTCGACCCCTGCAACCACAATTAGGTGAGCAATTAGGTGAGTACACACACACACACACACACACACACACTGACAACACTGGAGGACAGGAGGGTTAGGGGAGACATGATAACGACATACAAAATACTGCGTGGAATAGATAAGTTGGACAGGGACAGAATGTTCCAGAGATAGGACACAAAAAACAAGGGGTCACAGTTGGAAGTTGAAGACTCAGATGAATCACAGGGATGTTAGGAAGTATTTCTTCAGTCACAGAGTGGTCAGGAAGTGGAATAGTCTGGGAAGTGATGTAGTGGAGGCAGGATCCATACATAGCTCTAAGAAGAGGTATGATAAAGCTCATGGAGCAAGGAGAGAGAGCACCCAGTAGCGATCAGTGAAGAGGCGGGGCCAGGAGCTGAGTCTCGACCCCTGCAACCACAATTAGGTGAGTACACACACACACACACACAGATAGTGACAGGATGTTCCAGAGAGGGAACACAGAAACAAGGGGACACAACTGGAAGCTGAAGACTCAGATGAGTCAAAGGGATGTTAGGAAGCAATTCTTCAGCCATAGAGTAGTTTGGAAGTGGAATAGTCTAGCGAACGATATAGTGGAGGCGGGAACCATACATAGTTTTAAGACAAGGTATGATAAAGCTCATGGAGCAGGGAGAGCAGAGACCCAGTAGCGGACGGCGAATAAGCGGGGCCAGAAGCTGAGTCTCGACCCCTGCAACTACAATTAGGTGAGTACAATTAAGTGAGTACACACAAACACACACACACACACAACAAGAAGACAAGACTAGTCCCGGAGCTAAGGGGTATGTCCTACGAGGGGAGGTTAAGGGAAATCGACCTGACGACACTGGAGGACAGGAGAGATAGGGGGGACATGATAACAACGTATAAGATACTGAGAGGAATTGACAAATTGGACAGAGACAGAATGTTCCATAGATGGGACACAGCAACAAGGGGACACAGTTGGAAGTTGAAGACTCAGATGAATCACAGAGATGTTAGGAAGTATTTCTTCAGTCACAGAGTGGTCGGGAAGTGGAATAGTTTAGGAAGTGATGTAGTGGAGGCAGGCTCCATACATAGCTTTAAGAAGAGGTAGATAAAGTTCATGGCACAGGAGAGTGACCCAAGCGCCAGTGAAGAAACAGGCCAGGAGCTATGACTCGACCCCTGCAACCACAACTAGTGAGTGCAACTAGTGATTATACACACACACACACACACACACACTCACACACACACTAGTGATCACGTGGTCCTGAGCTTCAAATACATATTAGAGTTACTCGTGGAGAAGGAAGCAGGTAGGGCAGGACAAACACAGCGAAACTACAAAAGAGGTGACTATACAGGAATGAGGAATTTCCTGCAAGAGGTTCAATGGGAAAAAGAATTGGCAGGAAAATCAATAAATGATAAGATGTAATATGTAACAACAATATACAAGGAAGCAGAGGAGAGGTTCGTACCCAAGGGTAACAAAAACAAACGTGTAAAGAGGCCAAACGTAAGTGTGCTAGAAATGGAAGAAGTATAGATAGCAAAGAACCCACAAAAATAAGGAGAATAGTCGAAGAGCCAGAAATTAATATGCACAGATATGGAGACAGGCCAACGGCAATACAAAAATAACATAGCAGCGACAGTCAAGTTAGACCTGAAGCTGTTGTACAGTCACACCAGGAGGAAAACAACAGTTAAGGACCAGGTAATGAGGCTGAGGAAGGAAGGAGAGGAGATCACAAGAAACGACCGAGATGTATGTGAGGAGCTCAACAAGAGATTTAAAGAAGTATTTACAGTGGAGACGGAAAGGAGCCCAGAAAGCCTGAGTGTTGGGATACACCATCAAGTGCTGCACACACTACATATAACCAGGAAGAAGGTGAAGAGGCTGTTATATGAACTAGATACTTCAAAGGCAATGGATTCACACAATGTCTCTGTGTAGGTTCTAGAGAGGGAGCAGAGGCGCTCTGTGTACCTCAAACAACAATCTTCCATCGAAACTGGGCAACTACCTGAGGTGTGGAAAATAGCAAATACAGTCCCAATTTTTAAGAAAGGAGACAGGCACGCAGCGTTAAGCTACCAACTGGTGCCACTGACATATATAGTATGCAAAGTCATGGAGAAGATTATCAGGAGAAGAGTGGTGAAGCACCTTGAACAGAATGAGCTTATTCATGACAACCAGCATGGTTTCAAGGAAGGAAAATCCTGTGTCACAAAACTACTGGAGTTCTACAAAAAGGTGGTGGCAGTAAGGCAAGAGAGAGAGACAGAGAGAGAGGGGGTAGGTAGACTGCATTTTCTTGGACTGTAGGAAGGTTTTTGACACAGTTCCATACTAGAGTTTAATGAAAAAGCTGGAGAACCAGGCAGGTATAAGAGGGAAGGCAGTGCAGGGGATCAGAGCATACCTAACAGGGAGGCAACAACGAGTCATGGTAAGTGACAGGGTGTCAGGGTTCCACAGGGGTCAGTCCTGAGATCGGTGCTGTTTCTGGTATATGTGAATGACATGATGTAAGGGATACTCTCAAATGCTCCTATATGCAAAAGTTGTGAAGCTACAGAGGAGAATTCAGTCGGATGAGGAACAGGGAGGAGTACAAAGGGATCTGGACAGGCTGCAAGTCTGGTCCAGCAAATGGCTCCTAGAGTTTAACCCCACCAAGTGCAAAGTCATGAATATCGGGGCAAACGAGACCATAGACAGAGTACAGTTTAGGGGGCCAAAGACTGCAAACCTCACTCAAGGAAAAGGATCTGGGGTGAGTATTATACCGAGCACATATCTTGAAGTGCACGTCAACCAAATATTAACAAACCCAAGAATAGCATTCCAGCACCTCAGTAAGGAATCATTCATTACTCTGTACACAGTGTATGTCAGGCCCATATTTGAGTATGCAGTACCAGTCTGGAACCCTTACTCAGTCAAGCATGTCAAAAAATTAGGGAAATTGCAGAGGTTTGTAACGTGACTAGTTCCAGAGCAAAGGGGTATGTCCTACGAGGAGAGGTTAAGGGAAATCGACCTGACGACACTGGAGGACAGGAGAGAGAGGGTCGACCTGATAACGACATATAAAATACGAACAGGAATTGACAAGGTGGACAGAGACAGGAAGTTCCAGAGATGGGACACAGCAACAAGGGGTCATACTTGGAAGTTGAAGACTCTGACTAGTAACAGGATGTTAGGAACTGTTTATTCAGTCATAAAGTTGTCAGAAAGTTGAATAGTCTGGAGAGTGATGTAGTGGAGTCAGGATCCATACATAGCTTTAGGAAGAGGTACGACAAAGCTCATTTAGCAGGGAGAGAGTGGAGCATGTAGCGACCAGCCAAGAAGCATGGCCAGGAGATGTAACTCGACTCCTGCAACCACAAACAGGTGAGTACACATCTATTGCACTACACACCAGTCTGGTCCTAAGTTTAATACTGCTTGTCTTTCTCGTTTCCTAAAAATTGGGACTACATTTGATACCTTCCATACATCAAGTAGTCGCCCTGTTTCGATAGATGTTTTGAAGATTGTTGTTAGTGGCACACACAGCCCCTCTGCTCCCTTTCTCAGGGCCCATGGAGAGATGTCCGGTATCTAATTCCCTCAGCAGCCTCTTCACCTCCTCCTCAGTCGTGTGTGTTCTGTCCATCTCTTGTCAGTGTACCCAACCATTCCGGCTGGAGTCCTTTCTCTCTCCACTGAAAATGCTGCCTTAAATCTCAGGTTGAGCTCTTCACATCACGCTCGTTTCTTGTGACTTCCTCTCCTTCTTTCCTCAGCCTGTTTACCTTGTCCTGACTGTTGTTTACCTTGTCCTGACTATTGTTTACCTTGTCCTGACTGTTGTTTACCTTGTCCTGACTGTTGTTTACCTTGTTCTGACTGTTGTTTACCTTGTCCTGACTAGGCTGTACAACAGTTTTGGGTCAGACTTATTTTTCGATGCTACGTCATTTTCATATTTTTGCTGAGATTCCCACCTTACTTATGCATATTCGTTTCTGGCTCTTCGACTAATTTAATTTATTTTCTTGGGTTCTGTGCTTCAATACTTATTCCATTCTCTAGTGCCCTTTGATTGGCCTCTCTACAACTTTGAGTGAACCAAAGGTTCATTCTGATTTAACCATTGTCTCTGTTGCCCTTGAATATGAACCTTTCCTCTGCTTTCTTGCATTCCATTGTAGTGTATTCTATTATTTTTTTACTAATATTCCCACCTGTTCTCTTTCCCATTGAACTTCGTGCAGGAAATTCTTCATGCCTGTGAAGTCCCCTCTTTTGTAGTTTGGGTTCTCCCTTC
Source organism: Cherax destructor (assembly GCA_009830355.1). Classification (NCBI taxonomy): domain Eukaryota; kingdom Metazoa; phylum Arthropoda; class Malacostraca; order Decapoda; family Parastacidae; genus Cherax; species Cherax destructor. The sequence goes on from WNWK01005831.1 coordinate 77,158, forward strand.
CTACTCTTCCTGCTTCCCTCTCCATTTGAAACTTTACTATGTATTTCATGCTCAGGACCATGTGATTACTAACTCTAGTGGTTCTTTCACTTATGATGTCCTCAATGTCTGAACTACTCAAGGTGAATACAAAGTCCAGTCTTGCTGGTTCATCCTCCCTGTCTCTCTCTGGTAGTGTCCCTAAAGTGTTAATGCATGAGGTTTTCCATTACCACCTCCATCATTTCTCATTATTCATTCCTCCACGTTTCTCGTTTCCCGTGAGGGAATGTGTGTGTGTACTCACCTAATTGTGGTTACAGGGGTCGAGTCATAGCTCTTGGCCCCCGCCTCTTCGCTGATCGATACTAGTCCCTCTCTCTCCCTGCTCCAGGCAGCTTTATCAAACCTTGTCTTAAAACTGTGTATGGTTCCTAACTCCACTATGTCACTTTCTAGAGTATTCGACTTCCTGACAACTATATGACTGAAGAAATACTTCCTAACATTCCTCTGAGGACTCATCTTCAACTTAAACTTCTAATTGTGACCTATTGCTTCTGTGTCCCATCTTTATAATATTCTGTCTCTGTCCACCTTGTCAATTCCTTGCAATATTTTATGTAGTTATCATGTCTTCCCTAATACTTCTGTCCTCTAGTGTCGTTAGGCCGATTTCCCTTAACCTTTCTTCGTAGGACATACCCCTCAGCTTTGGGACTAGTCTTGTTGCTAATCTTTGCACTTTCTCTAATTTCTTCACGTACTTGACCAGGTGTGGGTTCCAGACTGGTGTACTCACCTAGTTGTGGTTGCAGGGGTCGAGCCACAGCTCCTGGCCCTGCCTCTTCACTGGTCGCTACTAGGTCACTCTTGCTGCTCTGTGAGCTTTATCATACTTCTTCGTAAAGCTATGTATGGATCCTGCCTCCACTACATCACTTCTCAGACTATTCCACTTCTTGACCACTCTGTGACTGAAGAAATTCTTCATAACATCCCTGTGATTCATCTGAATCTTCAACTTCCAATTGTGACCCCTTGTTGATGTGTCCCATTTCTGGAACATCCTGTCTCTGTCCACCTTGTCAATTCATCTCAGTATTTATATGTCGTTATCATATCCCACCTAACTCTCCTGTCTTCCAGTGTCGTCAGGTTGATTTCCGTTAACCTCTCCTTGTAGGACATGCCCCATATCTCCGGGACTAGTCTAGTTGCAAACCTTTGCATTTTCTATATTTTTCTTACGTGCTTGGCTAGGTGTGGGTTCCAAACTGGTACTGAATGCTCCATTATAGGCCTGACATACACCGTGTACAGGGTCCTGAATGATTCCTTATTAAGATGTCGGAATGCAATTCTTAGGTTTGCTAGGTGGCATATGCTGCAGCACATATTTGGTTTATGTGCGCTTCAAGAAATGTACCCGGTGTTATACTCACCCTCAAGATCCTTTTTCTTAAGTGTACTGTACTCCATCTGTAGTATTCTTTGCTTTGCCTTTCCCAATCATCATGACTTTTCACTTCATGGGGTTGAACTCTAGGAGCCAGTTTCTGGACCATGCCTGAAGCCTGTCCAGATCCCTTTATAGTTCTGCCTGGTTCTCGTCCGATTGAATTCTTCTCATCACCTTCACATGATCTGCAAACAGGGACACTTCAGAGTCTATTCCTTCCGTCATGTCGTTCACAAATACCAGAAACAGCACCGGTCCTAGGACTGACCCCTGTGAAACCACTCGTCACAGGCGCCCACTCTGACACCTCGTCACTTACCATGACTCGCTGATGTCTTCTCGACAGGTATTCCCTGATCCATTGTAGTGCCTTCCTTGTTATCCCTGCCTGGTCCTCCAGCTTATGCACTACTCTCTTCTGTGGAAATTTGTCAAAAGCCATCTTACAATCCAAGAAAATGCAATCTATCCACCCCTATCTCTCTATCTTGTTTTACAGCTGTCACCCTGTCATAGAACTCCAGTAGGTTTGTGACACATGATTTGCCGTCCCTGAAACCGTGCTACTTGTCGTTGGTAAGCTCATATCCTTCTAGGTGATCCATCTCTCTTTCCTGATAATCTTCTCCATGACTTTACATAATATACCTGTCAGTAACACTGGCCTATAGTTCAATGCTGTGTCTGACTACTTTTTTAAAGAGTGGGAATACATTTGCTGTCTTCCATACCTCAGGTAGTCGCCCTGTTTCGATAGATGTGTTGAAGATTGCTGTTAGTGGCACACATAGCGCCTCTTCTCCCTGTCCTAGAACCCATGGAGAGATGTTATCCAGCCCCATCGTTTTTGAGGTATCTAGCTCTCTTAGCAGCCTCTTCAATTCTCCCTGGGTTGAATGTATTGTGTCCAACACATGATGGTGTACTCCACCTTTCCATCTTTCTGTAGGCCATTCTGTATATTTTGTGAAATCTTCATTGAATTTCATGTAGAGATCCTCACATACTTTCAGTCGTCTCTTGTGATCTCCCCTACTTCCTTCGTAAGCCTGATTACCTTGTCCTTGACTGTTGTTTTCCTCCTGATGTGGCTGTACAACAACTTTGGGTCAGATTTGGCTTTCGCTGCTATGACATTATTGTATTGTCGTTGGGCCTCCCTTCTTACCTATGCATATTCATTTCTTGCTCTACGACAGCTCTCCTTATTCTCCTGGGTCCTTTGCCCTCTATTCTGCTTCCATTATCTAGCACACTTTGTTTTGGCCTATCTACCCTTGGGTCCAAACCTCTCCTCTGTTTCCTTGCATATTGTTGTCACATATTGCATCATCTCATTTACTGACTTCTATGCCAGTGCCCTGTCCCACTGAACCTTGTGCAGGAAATTCTTCATGACTGTGTAGTCTCCTCTCTTTTAGTTTGGCTTCATTCGTTTCACCCTTCCTGCTCCCTTCTCCACTTGTAACTTAACAATGTTTTCGAAGTTTAGAACCATGTGGTCACTGGCCCCGAGGGGTCTTTCATATGACAAGTTCTCAATATCTGCACTACTCAAGGTGAATAATAGGTCCAATCTTGCTGGTTCGTCCTCTCCTCTATCTCTGTTAATGTCCTTTATGTGTTGGCGGATGAGATTTTCCATTACCACCACCATCATTTCAGCCCTCCACGTTTCTGGGCCCCCATGTGGCTCCAAGTTCTCTCAGTCAATTTCTGTGATTGAAGTCACCCACTATCAGTAGCTTTGCCCTGCTTACATGAGCCCTTCTGGCCACTTCAGCCAGTGTGTCAACCATCGACCTGTTACTCTCATCATACTCTTGCCTTGGCCTCCTGCTGTTCTATGGTGGGTTATACATCACTTAATTACCACTTTGGGACCTCCAGACTGAAGTGTTCCTATTATGTAGTCTCTTGCTTCACCTTTGTCTCCTCTCTCCTGCTCGTCAAAATCCCATTGATTTTTGATCAGCAGTGCCACTCCTCCACCCTGTCTGTTTCCTCTGTCTTTCCTCAGGATCTGATATCCCATTGGAAAGTTGGCATCTGTTATCATTCCTGTGAGCATGGTTTTGGTGAGAGCTATGATGTCCGGTGATGTCTATTTTATTCTTTCATGCCACTCCTTCCACTTATTCATTATTCCATCAGTGTTCTGGGATGTTTGTGAGGGTTGGGGCGTGGCAGTGTGCTATGGGATTCTACAGCATATTGTGGGGTGGGGGACTGCAAGTGTGGATTGTGGTTTGTTCTGAAATCGTTCGTTTGGCTGTGGGATTCTGCTTAGTGGTTCTGTGTTTGCTTGCAATTGTTGCTCTGCCTGGCTCTGGTTGTCCTCTTCTGATTCTGTTCTTGTCTCTCTTCCTAGCCCCTTACGTTTCTGAATCTTCTTCCACAGCTACTGTCGTTCTGTTCATGTTCTGTCACAGTCTACGGACACCCTCTTGTATGTTAATGATTCATTGAGCTACGGTTTATCTTCCAGGATCATGTTCCACACTATTTCTGTCTTGAAAATCAGTTTGACCGGTCGATTTCTCCACTTCAAGTACTCTCCTTTTCTCTGAAAATTTACTATCTCAGTCATATCCTCCTCTCCTATTTCTTTGATAATGTTTTCTATCTCCAATTTTTCTTTTTGCCATCTTTCATTATGTGTCGTCCCTTCGCTCTCCTGAAGCCCAGGAATAAACACTGACTTCTTCCTCTCCTCCTCGAATTGCCTTTGCCTCTGTGTCTCTGGGTCCCGTTTGTACATAACCAATGTCTCCCTTATTTTTTCATGTAACTCTTGGTGGCATGGTCTTGCCTCTGCATGGGACCTGTCACCTTCTCCCCCTCACTTTCTGCTATCCCTGTTCCTAACAGCTCTCCCCCTACATTCCTCGGGCTTGCTTGGACTCATAGGGCCTTAGCATAAGTATTGTCTCCTTCCTTTCCATTGGGCTCCTCATTTAATAGGTGTACCTGCTTCAAATGCCATGCCTCCTCTGGACAATAGTAACTTGCTTCCGCATATTTACCTCATATTCCAGGGCCCATATCCTGGCTTCTGTGGCTTCAGCTTGTGACTCCCATTTCTTCTCTGCTTCCATCCTCTTCTCCATTTTTGCAGAAAGCTCACCTAGTTTACTCTCCACTCTTGTTCCATCCTTTTACATTGCTCTTCCATCCATTCTTCCTTACTAGGGCCAGCTTCCTCTGATCCCCTGAGCCTTTGACTTGCCCTCTGAGCTACCATTTTTTTAGTAGGTTAGGTTTTGTGTGTGTGTGATGTTTGTGTGTATGTGGGTGTGTGAATGTACTCACCTATTTGTACTCACCTATTTGTGGTTACAGAGGTCGAGTCATAGCTCCTGGCCCCGCCTCTTCACTGATTGCTACTAGGTCCTCTCTCTCCCTGCTCCATGAGCTTTATCAAACCTCGTCTTAAAACTATGTATGGTTCCTGCCTCCACTACGTCGCTTTCCACTTCCTGACAACTCTATGACTGAAGAAATACTTCCTAACATTTCTTTGACTCATAGGAGTCCTCAACTTCCAATTGTGACCCCTTGTTTCTGTGTCCCCTCTCTTGAACATCTTGTCTCTGTCCACCTTATCTATTCCTCGCAGTATTTTATATGTCGTTATCATGTCTCCCCTAACCCTCCTGTTCTCTAGTGTCGTCAGGCCGATTTCCCTTAACCTTTCTTCGTAGGACAATCCCCTTAGCTCTGGGACTAGTCTTGTTGCAAACCTTTGCACTTTCTCTAGTGTCTTGACGTGCTTGACCAGGTGTGGGTTCCAAACTGGTGCTGCATACTCCAGTATGGGCCTGAAAGTATATGGTGTACAGAGTCTTGAACGATTCCTTACTAATATGACGCTCTAAGCCTCAGCAGACTTGAGACCAATAAGAAGACCTATGTCTTACAGCGAAAGAAACACAATTCTTGTGAGACAACCCAAAATAACAAGAGTCGTGGATGACTCTGCCCTTTAAGGAACTTTGAGACTTTTATGAGAGCACTCAAAAGAGAGATATTCTTGCCGTGCTGAAGGCTGACCCAGACAGCCTGGTCACACCTTCTCCAACCCAAACGTCAGGTAGGGTCACGTGACTCAGCCAGTAGTGAGTGTGACACTACGTCAGGTAGGATCACGTGACTCAGCCAGTAGTGAGTGTGACACTACGTCAGGTAGGGTCACGTGACTCAGCCAGTAGTGAGTGTGACACTACGTCAGGTAGGGTCACGTGACTCAGCCAGTAGTGAGTGTGACACTACGTCAGGTAGGGTCACGTGACTCAGCCAGTAGTGAGTGTGACACTACGTCAGGTAGGGTCACGTGACTCAGCCAGTAGTGAGTGTGACACTAAAACTCCTAACAGTTGTTGCCAAGACGGTTTCCTACCGTCAATAGCTATTTTCCATATTTACCCAAGGAAACACCCTACCTATAATACATTGCTAATAACAATAATAATAATAATATTGATGATTATGATGAACAGATAATAATACAACGCTGATCATCTTCACTTTAACTTCTAATGAAGGTATTCGTGATATAATATTAAGTCAATGTTACATTAAAATTTACAAAGTTCAAAATAAAACATTGGGCCCTAACTGAGCACAACAGTCGTTATCATGTGTCCCCTGACCCTCCTGTCCTCCAGTGTCGTCAGGCCAATTTCCCTTAACCTTTCTTCATAGGACAATCCCTTTAGCTCTGGGAATAGTCTTGTTGCAAACCTTTGCACTTTCTCTAATTTCTTGACGTGCTTGACCAGGTGTGGGTTCCAAACTGGTGCTGCATACTCCAGTATGGGCCTGACGTATATGGTGTACAGAGTTTTGAACGATTCCTTACTGAGGTATCGGAATGCTAATCTTAGGTTTGCCAGCCGCCCGTATGCTGCAGCAGATATCTGATTGATGTGCGCCTGAGGAGATGTGCTCGGTATTATACTCACCCCAAGATCTTTTTCCTTGAGTGAGGTTTGCAGTCTTTGGCCACCTAGACTATACTCTGTCTGTGGTCTTCTTTTGCCCATCCCCGATCTTCATGACTTTGCATTTGGCAGGATTAAATTCAAGAAGCCAGTTGCTGGACCAGGCTTGTAGCCTGCCCAGGTCTCTTTCTAGTCCTGCCTAATTCTTGACCGATTTAATTCTCCTCACTAACTTCACATCATCTGCAAACAAGGACACTTCTGAATCTATCCCTTCCATTATGTCATTCATATATTCCAAAAACAGCACAGATCCTAGGACTGACCCCTGTGGAACCCCACTCGTCACAGGCGCCCACCCTTACACCTCGTCACGTTCCATGACTCGTTGTTGCCTCCTTGTCAGGTATTCTCTGATCCATTGCAGTACCTTTCCTGTTATGCGTGTCTGATCCTCTAGATTTTGCATTAACCTCTTGTGAGGAACTTTGTCGAAGGCTTTCTTGCAGTCCAAGAAAATGCAGTCTACCCACCCCTCTCTCTCGTGTCTTACTTCTGCTACCTTGTCATAAAACTCCAGTAGGTTTGTGACACAAGATTTTTCCTTACCTAAACCGTGATGGTTATCGTGTATAGACTTGTGTCTTTCTAGGTGTTCCACCACTCTCTTCCTGATGATCTCCATGACCTTGCATACTATACACGTCAGTGACAAAGGTCTGTACTTTAATGCCTCGTGTTTGTCTCCTTTCTTAAAAATTTGGACTACATTTGCCATCTTCCACACCTCAGGTAGTTGCTCAGTTTCAATGGATATGTTGAAGATTTTTGTTAGTGGCACACACAGCATCTCTTCTCCCTCTCTAAGGACCCATGGAGAGGAGAGATGTTGTCTGTTCCCACCACCTTTGAGGTATCAAGTTCACATATCAGCTTCTTCACCTCCTTGGTTGTGTATATTTCATCCAGCACTTGTTAATGTACCTCCCTATTCTGAATTCGTAGAGTCCTTCCTGTCACCACTGTGAATACATCTTTATATCTCATGTTGAGCTCCTCACATATGTCTTGGTCGTTTCTTGTGAACTCCCCACCTTCCTTCCTCAGCCTGATTACCTGGTTCTTGACTGTTGTTTTCCTCCTGATGTGGCTATACTACAGCTTTGGGTCAGACTTGACTTTCGATGATGTGTCATTTTCGTATTGTTGCTGAGCCTCCCTTCTTATCTGTGCATATTCGTTTCTTATTTGTGCATATTTGGCTAATCTCTATATTTTCCTGGGTTCTTTGTCTTCTATACTTTTTCCATTCTCTATTGCACTTAGCTTTTGCCTACCTACACTTTTGGGTGACCCAAGGACTCGTTCTGGTCTTCCCATTATTTCCTTTTCCCTTGGGAACAAACCTCTCCTCTGCCTCCTTGCACTTTGTTGTCACATAGTCCATCATTTCTTTTACTGATTTTCCTGCCAATTCTCTCTCCCACTGAACATCTTGCAGGAAGTTGTTCATGCCTTTGTAGTCCCCCTATTGTAGTTTGTTTTTTCCCGTCTTATTCATGCTACCCTCTCAACTTATAGCTCAACTATGTAATCAAAGCACAGAACCACATGATCACTAACTCCAAGGGGTCTTTTTCTACATGATATTCTAGATATCCGAACTACTCAAGGTGAATAATAGGTCCAGTCTTGCTGGATCATCTTCACCTCTCTAACATGTTGATGCATGAGATTTTACAGGACCACATCCATCATCTTGGCTCTCCATGTTTCGGGGCCCCCATGGGGCTCCAGGTTTTCCCAGTCAATCTCCTTGTGATTGAAATCACCCATAACTAGTAACTTTGCTCTCCCCATGTGAGCTCTTCTGGCCACCTCAGCTAGTGTGGCTACCATTGCTCTCTTGCTCTTGTCGTATTCTTATCTTCACCTCCTGCAATTCTGTGGTGGGTTGTACATTACTGCAATTACCACCTTATGGCCCTCAGACTGGATTGTTCCTACTATATAGTCCCTTTTGCTGATTCCAGTCATTCCTTCTATTTCCTCAAATTCCCACCGGTTTTTAAATAGCAGTGCAACTCCTCCTCCCCCTCTGCTCCCTCTATCTTCCCTGAGGATTTGATATCCGGGTGGAAAGATTGCATCTGTTATCGTCGTGGTGAGTTTCATTTTTTTGAGTATTATTATTTATGGGGATGTCTCCTTGATTCTTTCATGCCATTCCTCACACATATTTGTTATTCCATCTGCATTTATATACCAAACCTTCAACTTCTTTTCTAAAACTGTTGTCTGGGGGGTACGTTGCGGTTGGGGAAGCTGGAGACCTGATGAGGAACTATGGGTGGTTGGTGTGAAGGTGGAGTTTGTAATGAGGTGGGTGGGGGCATTGATTATGGCATGTGTGTTTTGTGTTAGAATGTTTGGTTGCATTGAGGTTGTTCTGGTTGGGGGCTTGTGTAAGTGGTTGTGAGGGAGGTTGAATTTGATATTCCTCCTGAGTCTGGGTTTTCCTGTCCATCTCCATCTTCACCACTCTTTTCTCCTTTCGTCTTTGTACCCTCTCTTTCAGTTTCTGCCTTTCTTCTCATATTCTGTTGCAGTCGAGATAAACCTTCCTGTATGCCGGCATGTCCCTTAGTCTTGCTTTCTTCTGCAGGATCCTGTTTTGAGACAATTCTGCCTTGAAAATCACTTTGGCCGGTTTCTTCCTCTTGCAAACCCCCCTATTATCAGAAAATTTGCCAGCTGCATCATGTCATCTTCTCGTATTGCTTTCATGATGTTTTCAATCACTTTTTTCTCCCTTTGTCATCTTTCTTTGTAAGTTTTCCTCCAACTTCCTGGATCCCATAACTACAGACTGATCTCTCCCTTTCATTCTACCTCTGCAAATCCCTATGAATGCCCTGATTCGATTTAGTTGCCTCTATTGCAGCTTTCCTTTCTTCAGTCTCTTCACTATCTGTTGTCTCTGGGCTCAGTGGTCTGTCATTTTCCCTTCTCAGCTCTCTCTGGGCACTGCTGTGGTCTGTTAGGGCCTTTACATATAGCTTAGCTATTTCATTTTCTACAGTCCGCTCGATTGTTCTTGATGTGATCCTCTTTTTTTCCTCGGGCTCCACGATGGTCTGATAGGGCCTCTGCATAAAGATTCACTCCTTCATTCCCCACACTCTCCTTGTTTGTGACTGAGGTACCAGTTTCTGATGTCATGCCCACATTGCTCTTTCGTTCTTCAAGCTGTTTCATAATTTTTAGTTCCTCTTCTAATCTCTGTATCTTAGCTTTGCTGCTGTGACTTGCATCTCCCACTTCCTGCTCTCTGCAGTTATGCTCTCCTCCATTTTCATCCTAAGATTTTCTAGCTTCCTTCTCCACTCATGTTCCCTGGTTTTCTGTCCTGCTTTCTTCCAACCCATTTTTTTTTTTGGTTGCCACAGAATGAAAAACTTATGTATTTCTGTGTAGTTGTTTTGTGATGTATTTGTCTGAGTGTGTGGGGGGCAGAGAGAGGGAGAGGAGGAAGCTGTAGTGCTGAAATGGGAGAGAGGTGGGGATGGGGAATATGGGGAGAAAGAGGAGGAGGGAGAAGCAAAGGGGAGAGAGAATGGGAGAGGGAGAGGGGGAAGAGGGATAGGAGGAGGGTGAGAGAAAGAGGGGATGAGGGGAGGGAGTGGGAGAGAGGAGGGGGAGGGTGCAGGGGGGGAGAGAGTGTGTGTGGGTCTGTATGTGTGAATGTGTGTGTGAATGTGTGTGTGTGAATGTATGTGTGTGTGTGCATGTGTGTGTGTGTACTCACCTAGTTGTGGTTGCAGGGGTCGAGTCATAGCTCCTGGCCCTGCCTTTTCACTGGTGTGTGTGGATATGAGTGTGAGTTTATTAAGTGTGTGAAAAGTCGAAGGAGGGATTGTGTATCGAATGCAGCCTGTAGCAGCCTGTAGCAGCCTGTAGCAGCTTGTAGAATGTCCAACATGATGTGATGTTCTGGCGTATATCCACTTTCGTTTCTTGTCGATATATAATATAACCTATTACTGTATTACTTTCACTTGTCACACATTTATTTCACTTTATTATTTTTCTTGGATGACACATGTGGCAGCGTCGCCTGGAGCACACTAGGCCTACCCACTCTGACTTGTGCCACCAAATATCACTTTCTAGTTTACTTATAAAATTGTGGTCTCCCCACACTAATGTGGCTCAGGGAAACTTGTAAATCGCTTCAGGGATTGTTCACTACCCTGACACACTTGATGACCCCTGCAGTACCCTTGGGTAGCCCTCAAAAACACTTATATTCACGGAGCACTAAAGTTGTGACACGCCCACGCGGTGACCCTACTGTGTGTGTTTTGTGTGCGAGATAAGGTAGGAAGAGAGTGGTAAGGAGAGAGAGGGGGAGAGGTGGAGAGAAAGATGGGTAGAGGAAGAGAGAGAGAGAGAGGTGGAGAGAATGAGGGATGAAGGAGGTTGGGGGTAGTGAGTTGAGGTCTAGAGAAGGAGAGGTGGAGAGAAAAAAAATGGGTGGAAGAAGAGAGATATGGAGGGAAAGAGAGAGGAGGAGAAAAAGAGGGATCGAGCGATTAAGGTGAGGAGTGGGGAGTTGTAAGGTGTTGAGAAATGGAGAGAGGGAGGGAGGGGAAAGGGAGAGTGAAGAGGAAGTGGAAAAAGAGTGGACAAGGGCTAGAGTGAGAGAAAAGGGGAAAGGAGAGAGGGGGATGGGGGAAGGGAGAGGAAGAGAAAGGGGAGAGAGATAGGAAAGAGACAGAGAGAAAAAGGTAGGGAAAGGAATGGGAATTGTACTATCAAGTCACAATGAGGTGTCAATTGGCGTGTGTGCATGTGTGTACGTGTGTGCATGTGTGTACGTGTGTGCTTGTGTGAACGTTAGTTTTGGGTTTGAGTGTGTGCGTGAATATGGGAATGCATTTTGCGTGCATATGAGTGCACAGAATGTTTTCACGTGTACATGTGGTTCTCTGGCCTGACTTTGACCTGATTTGACCTAGCCGCATACCCGCTAATTCCTTCTATGTTTATTCTTCTTCCTAGAATACCTACTTCCTAGATTCCTAGCTACCTAGTGTGTGCTTGAGAGTGGAGTGTACCTGGAAAATAACTTTCCTCCCTTACTCCTCCTTAGCCAGTCTACCTGTCAATGATACTACGTCTACTTCTACAAGTGCCTGAAGAAACACACAAGTACGTAATGCTAGTATATGCAGTAACTGCTATTTACTCTAATTCTGCTAGTTTCAAGGAGTGACCCTTAGTTTCCAGCATGCAAAGACTGGTGCTATTGCAGCCACATGCAACCTCAACTAGGTGAATATTACATACGTCTGGCAGAGAAGTGGTGGTCTCGTTGTTGGTCTCTGTCGCTCCCTGGTTGTGGTGTGTGTACTCACTAGTTGTGGTTGCAGGGGTCGATTCATAGCTTCTGGCCCCGCCTCTTCACTGGCCGCTACTGGGTCACTCTCCCTGCGCCATGAGCTTTATCATACCTCTTCTTAAAGCTATGTATGGAACCTGCCTCAACTACATCGCTTCGTGTGTGTGTGTGTGTGTGTGTACTCACCTATTTGTGGTTACAAGGGTCGATTCATAGCTCCTGGCCCCGCCTCTTCACTGATTGCTACTAGGTCTCTCTCTCCCTGCTCCATGAGCTTTATCAAACCTCGTCTTAAAACTATGTATGGTTCCTGCCTCCACTACGTCACTTTCTAGGCTATTCCACTTCCTGACAACTCTATGACTGAAGAAATACTTCCTAACATCCCTTTGACTCATAGGAGTCTTCAACTTCCAACTGTGACCCCTTGTTTGTGTCCCCTCTCTGGAACATCTTGTCTCTGTCCACCTTATCTATTCCTCGCAGTATTTTATATGTCGTTATTATGTGTGTACTCACCTAGTTGTACTCACCTAGTTGTGGTTGTAGGGGTCGAGTCATAGCTCCTGGCCCCGCCTCTTCACTGGCCGCTACTGGGTCACTCTCCCTGCGCCATGAGCTTTATCATACCTCTTCTTAAAGCTATGTATGGAGCCTGCCTCCACTACATCACTTCCCAAACTATTCTACTTCCTGACCACTCTGTGACTGAAGAAATACTTCCTAACATCCCTGTGATTCATCTGAGTCTTCAACTTCCAACTGTGTCCCTTGTTGCTGTGTCCCATCTCTGGTGTGTGTGTGTGTGTGTGTGTGTGTGTATGTATGTACTCATGTATGTATGCATTTAAATACATGACAACGAAATCCAGTGATTAATATTTACCTTAGCATTAACCCAGGGTGCACAGATACCCGTAATGAAGGTGCCGCACAGAGGTGCAGCAAGGGCCGAAAAAAAAATGCTAGTGACGTAGATGAGGTTTCCCAGTTTTTCGGCTATAAGACCCATGCATATTGCTCCCAAGCCAGCTGCTGCAGCTGAAGTCAAGAAGGGCTAAAGTTAGTTTTTGTGTTTTTGATATTATGAATAAAGAAAATATAAGATAATCATTATTTGTATTCATGAGTAAAAGGGGTTAAGAGGTTAAGTTATTTTTTATCAAATTTCAAATTAAAAATATATTTGGAAAACAATCAGAAAATTTTCACCATATGTGATTCATTAACAATTATGAAATTCTCACCAATTTTTCTTTCAACTACTTGCCCAAGAAAAATTAATTACCTACATACCTTGGTATTCTACACCGATTACTGACCTCACAGAGTAACACAGAGATCAGAAGCACCTGTCGAGTCATGACTAGCATCTGTACAGTACGTTATCATGTACTAGCACTCTGTACAGTACTTATCATGTACTAGCACTCTGTACAGTAGTTATCATGTATACACTCAGTACTATCATGACACACCTATACAGTAGTTATCATGTACTAGCACTCTTACAGTAGTTATCAGATAGCACTTACAGTATTTATCATGTACTAGCACTCCTATACAGATGTATTGATCATGTACTAGACACTCTTACAGTAGTTATCATGTACTAGCACTTGTACAGTAGTTATCATGTACTAGCACTCTACAGTAGTTAATGTACTAGCACTTACAGTAGTTATCATGTACTAGCACTCTATACAGTACGTTATCATGTACTAGCACTCTATACAGTACGTTATCATGTACTAGCACTCTATACAGTACGTTATCATGTACTAGCACTCTATACAGTACGTTATCATGTACTAGCACTCTATACAGTACGTTATCATGTACTAGCACTCTATACAGTACGTTATCATGTACTAGCACTCTATACAGTACGTTATCCTGTACTAGCACTCTATACAGTACGTTATCATGTACTAGCACTCTATACAGTACGTTATCATGTACTAGCACTCTATACAGTACGTTATCATGTACTAGCACTCTATACAGTACGTTATCATGTACTAGCACTCTATACAGTACCTCGTTATCATGTACTAGCACTCTATACAGTACGTTATCATGTACTAGCACTCTATACAGTACGTTATCATGTACTAGCACTCTATACAGTACGTTATCATGTACTAGCACTCTATACAGTACGTTATCATGTACTAGCACTCTATACAGTACGTTATCATGTACTAGCACTCTATACAGTACGTTACCATGTACTAGCACTCTATACAGTACGTTATCATGTACTAGCACTCTATACAGTACGTTATCATGTACTAGCACTCTATACAGTATGTTATCATGTACTAGCACTCTATACAGTATGTTATCATGTACTAGCACTCTATACAGTATGTTATTATTTACTAGCACTCTATACAGTATGTTATCATGTACTAGCACTCTATACAGTATGTTATCATGTACTAGCACTCTATACAGTATGTTATCATGTACTAGCACTCTATACAGTATGTTATCATGTACTAGCACTCTATACAGTATGTTATCATTTACTAGCACTCTATACAGTATGTTATCATGTACTAGCACTCTATACAGTATGTTATCATGTACTAGCACTCTATACAGTATGTTATCATGTACTAGCACTCTATACAGTATGTTATCATGTACTAGCACTCTATACAGTATGTTATCATGTACTAGCACTCTATACAGTACGTTATCATGTACTAGCACTCTATACAGTATGTTATCATTTACTAGCACTCTATACAGTATGTTATCATTTACTAGCACTCTATACAGTATGTTATCATGTACTAACACTCTATACAGTACGTATTGTAGTCTTTGTATCCAGGGATCCAACTTTAACAGAGGAGGTTCATAAATAACACGACTTATTCCACTGAACTGAATTGTTTAGTTAATTCCTTGCACTAAGACGTGTATGTACTTTCCTTATTCAAAACTTACTTTCGATTGTTATTCTTTGCTAAGTGATCTACAATAGTGATGTATTGGATATCCACATCCGCAGAACATCCGCATCCGCATTTCACTGTAAACAAGATATCCGCAACCTCGAAGCACGGGTCGGTTCCATTGTACTACGCCAAAATTCTAGCGGCTTCAAATTTGGCTGGTGAAGGTTAGCATGCCTATATATGAGAGAATGGGTCTGCGTGGTCATTGTGCGCAGTATACAAGAAATCAGGGCGCCCGCAGTGCATTGTGGGAACACCATTTCTCGGGGTCAGAAAAACCTTGCTCCATGCCGAAGTGATAGTTTTAATGAATTTTATGGTTTTGAGGAGTTTGTGACCAAAAGCAATCTCAGGATAAATAACAAAAAAGGCACAATACCGTGACTGGAACAATACACACACAACCCGCACATATAAAAAGAGAGGAGCTTACGACGACGTTTCGGCCCGACTTGGACCATTTACAAAGTCACACTAACACACAGAACAGGTGGAAGGAGTATATATAGGCAGGCAGACAGGGGAGGGTACAAGAGAGTGGGGTAATAATGGAGGTAGTAGTAGAAGTGGTAGTAGTAGTAGTAGTGGAGACAGTCATATTCTAGGAAAGGAGCACTGCAAAGAAGCTGGCGGCCCGCATGGGTTGGACGAGAACACAGAGGGAGGAAAAGGCGAATAAAATAAAGAAGGACAAATACAAGGCAAAAGAAAAGAAAGAAAAGAAAACCCAAGGAGAAAAAGGAGAAGGGGGAAGAGATGAAAGGGGAAGGAATCAGGTTAAGTCACGGGTGTTCTGAAGTTTAGAGCATTTAACAATGTAATGGGAGAGGAAAGCATCAACAGAGACAAAGCCAGGGCTAAGATTCATACAGGGAAAGTTGTGTATAAGGGAGGATTCAACCAGGCGGCGACTATGAAAGTTGGACGTAGGGTAGACAGTTTTAGCAGAAGACCAATCAATAGGATGACTGTGATCTCTGACATGACAGAAAAGAGCATTATTAGTGTCGGCAAGCCTAACACTATTTTTGTGCTCCTTGAGTCTGTCAGAAAGAGATCGGCCAGTTTCTCCGAAGTACTGAAGAGGACAGGAGGAGCAAGAAATAGAGTAGACACCAGGAGAATCTGTAGAGGGAGGGGAGGTATGAACTAGATAAGTGCGAAGAGTGTTAGTCTGACGAAAGGTAAGTTTGATGTCTAAGGAACGGAGAGAGTTGCTGAGATTAGAGAGACCAGAGATTTAGGGAAGGCAGAGGACAGGAGAGTTCCCAGGAGTAGAGGGTTTAGGAGAGAAGAAAGTCCGTTTGGCACGAGAGAAAGCAGAGTCTATGAAATGGGAAGGGTAGCTAAGGCGGGAAAATGAATTATGAAGAGTGGAAATTTCTGCTTCACGGAACTGAGGATCACAAATGCGGAGAGCACGGAGAAAGAGGGAAATAAGAACACTTTTCTTGACAGAGGAGGCATGATAAGAGCAGTAATGAATGTACATGCCACTGTGCATAGGCTTGCGGTACACGGAGAAGGCAAAACCTGTAACTGAGCCTGAAATAGTGCTTATAACCCAGAGGACCCTGAACCTCTGGTGCTGGTCCATCTGGTTCACTTCATTTTTTCCCGTGGCCGGGACTCAGATGTGACCAGTGGTGATGATAGTGATATTGATTATGATTTCTTAGTTCTTGATTACCATTCGAATAGCGACAATGAAGAGGAATATTTACCAGTGTAGTGTCGATTTATACGATGCCACATGTGTTCTGGTAGTGTGCTATATATATTTCCAAGGGGGCGGATGATAGTGTTACAACTGGGATGGATAATATACATGCAGCAGTTGTTTTAACTGGGTCTTCCACAACAAGTGGGCCTTGGTTGTGTGAAGAGGTTTAGTTAGGTGTCATTGCTGGGGATGGCACATTATTCCTCGCTTGAGGGAGCTGACTCATTAATGAGTTTACATTATATGGGATGGTTAAGGACCTGACTCCATTTGCTACTAACAGGTCATTTAGAACAGACGAGCACAGCTGGACATTGCTATCTGCGATCTCCCTGGCCAACATGAACATCAGGGTCCCTCACATAACGTCTACCACCGAGGACCAGTGAGATATAGGGTTGGATGATGGTCCTTGGGCTTGGTGCATGTTGGGATGTTCGGTGAACATGGGGGCGGCTAGGCGAAGAGCAACACCAATCCGAATGGCCTGTGGGTCGAGTTGAGTGCCCAGGGAGGAAATGGGAACAGCTAGAAGGAAATATCGCGAGTGTGGTGCCCTCATTGCTAGGAGATGAGCTTTGTCCTTACTTGAAACATTGGTGAACATTGTGTTGGCGATTTTTTTCCATGATTGGTTTGTCCCAATGAGAGTGTTTGTGCTCTTTGGGAGCATTGCTGCTTCAGTGAACCTGGGGTCTTGGGCTGCTGCCGCGTCTCTCAAGCGTTCGAGAACAATCTTCTTGACTAATCCAATGGAAGCCAAACACGAAGACAGAAATGTAGGTAAAGCTACCTGCGTTGCTTTGAGCATCCCTATACCTCCCAGTCATACTGGGAGGGTTGCATGATCACACTTGGAGGGATTGAGGATGAGTCCCAGTTGTAGGTCCTCTAACAGGGACTCTTCGGTACCTGCTAGAATGCCATCAGGTACCAGATGTTGAGATCGCTGCGTAGGCCGGCAAGACCACATCTCTCTTCACCATATTATAGGCATTTCTAAAATCAAGTTTGACTACAGCTTTGTCTTCTGGAAGGTCTCTGATGTAGGCCTTGCCGCATGAGCTGCGGCTTAACTGCCTTGAGAGATCTCAAAGCTCAGTTGGTGTGGCTGGAGTAAACTGGCAGCTTCTAGGCGAATGTTTCTTACTGCTGCTTTGGCAACGAGACGGCGAAGGGTGTTACCAACAGCAATGGGTTTAATTACCCTATCCTTCTTCTTCAAAGCTCATAATGAGGCTCAAAAAAAAGGTTCAATTTCTTCTTGGATGAAAACTGCACACGCATGAACTTTTAAATCTCTGCAACAAATTCACCTTAAACCAGCAAATAGTAGAGCCTACAAGATTAGAGAATACGCTGGACCTCATCTTCACCAACAATGATGATCTTATACGAAATGTCATCATATCAAAAACAATATACTCAGATCACAACATAATAGAGGTCCAGACATGCATGGGGGAGCCCCAGATCAACAAAATGTGATCAGCCGCAAGGGAACCTTCTCCCAATTCAACTTCAATAACAAAAACATAAGGTGGGACCAAGTAAACCAAGTCCTAAATGATATAAACTGGGAAGATTGCCTAAGCATCACAGATCCTAACCTATGTCTAGAACAAATTAACTCTGTGGCACTAGAGGTTTGCTCAAGGCAAATTCCCTTAAGGAAAAGTAGGAGAAGATGTAAACTAGAAAGAGAGAGGCGCTCCCTATACAGGCGAAGGCAAAGAATAATGGAGCGGCTACAAGAGGCCAATATATCTGAAATACGTAGGGAGACATGTAAAGGAATCAATTACAGGAATCAAGAAACGCTGGAAGAACTAAAAGCCATAAATGAAATTGAAAGAAACCCAAAGTTTTCTTTTCTTATGCCAAATCAAAGTCGAGAACATCATCCAGTATTGGCCCTACTTAAACGGGATGGGTCCTACACGATGACAGCAAGGAAATGAGTGAGTTACTAAAGTCCCAGTATGACTCAGTTTTTAGCGAGCCGCAAACCAGACTGAAAGTCGAAGACCTAAAGGATTTTTTTATGAGAGTGCCACAGAACTTGGCAGACGCATGCCTATCTGACATTACCCTGACGCCAAATGACTTCGAAAAGGCAATAAATGACATGCCCATGCACTCCGCTCCAGGCACTGACTCATAGAACTCCGTGTTCATCAAGAACTGCAAAAGCCCCTATCACATGTTTTAACATCCTCTGGAGAGGAGCATGGACACTGGGGCCGTCCCGCAGTTACTAAAAACAACAGACATAGCCCCCTCCACAAAGGGGCAGTAAAGCAATAGCAAAGAACTACAGACCAATAGCGCTAACGTCCCATATCATAAAAATCTTTGAAAGGGTTTAAGAAGCAAGATCGCCACTCATTATAGATACCCATCAATTACACAACCCAGGGCAGCAGGCTTTAGAGCAGGTCGCTCTGTCTGTCCAAACTACTGGACCACTACGACAAGGTTCCTGGATGCTCTAGAAGACAAACATAATGCAGATGTTATATACACAGACTTTGCAAAAGCCTTGACAAGTGTGACCATGGTGTAATAGCACACAAAATGCGTGATAAAGGAATAACAGGAAAAGTTGGTAGATGGATCTATAATTTCCTAACAAGTAGAACACAAAGAGTAGTAGTCAACAGAGTAAAGTCTGAGGCGGCTACAGTGAAAAGCTCTGTTCCACAAAGGCACAGTACTTGCTCCCATCCTGTTCCTCATCCCCACAGTTCCGTTGTCATCCTTTGCGGATGACACCCGAATTGTACGACAGTGTCCACCGTTGATGACACTGCAAGACTCCAAGCAGACATAAACCAAATCTTTAAATGGATTACAGAAAACAATATGAAGTTCAATGATGAGAAATTTCAATTACTCAGATATGGAAAACGTGAGGAAATTAAAATCTCATCGGAGTACAAAACAAATTCCAACCACATAATAGAGGAAAAACTAATGTCAAAGACCTGGGAGTGATCATGTCAGAGGATCTCACCTTCAAGGACCATAACACAGTAGCAATTGCATCTGCTCAGAAAAATACAGGATGGATAATGAGAACCTTCAAAACCAGCGATGCCAAGCCCATGTTGACACTTTTCAGGTCGCTTGTTCTATCTAGGCTGGAATATTGCTGCGCACTAACTGCACCATTCAAGCGGGTGAAATTGCTGACCTAGAAAATGTGCAGAGAACCTTCACGGCATGAATAACTGCGATAAACCACCTCAATTACACGGAACGCTTGAAGTTCTTAAACCTGTACTCCCTAGAATGCAGGCAGGAGAGATACATTATTATATACAAGTAGAAAATTCTCGAGGGATTAGTACCAAACTTGCACACGAGAGTCACTCCCTACGAAAGCAAAAGAATCGGCAGGCGAAGTAACATCCACCCCCCAATGAAAAGCAGGGGTGCCACTAGCACGTTCAGAGACAACACAATAAGTGTCAGGGGTCCAAGACTGTTCAACTGCCTCCCAGCATACATCAGAGGGATTACCAACAAACCCCTGGCTGTCTTCAAGCAGGCACTGGACAGGCACCTAGAGTCGGTACTTGACCAGCCAGGCTGTGGTTCGTACGTTGGACTGCGTGCGGTCAGCAGTAACAGCCTGGTTGATCAGACACTGATCCAACATGAGCCCTGGTCACAGACCGGGCCGCAGTGGCGTTAACCCCTGGAACTCTCTCCTGGTATACTCCAGGTATTATTACTAACACATAGGCCGTTTCCCACCAAGGCAGGATGGCCCAAAAAAGAAAAAAAAATCATCATTCACTCCATCACTGTCTTGCCAGCGGGGTGCTTTACACTACAGTTATAAAACTGCAACATTAACACCCCTCCTTCAGAGTGCAGACACTGTACTTCCCATCTCCAGGACTCAAGGGGCCCCTACGGTCTAATTTTTTTTTTTTTTTTCATTCGATTTCGTTCATTTTTTTTATACGTAAAGAAGCACCTTTGTAAGTGACTTGTATCAGTTTTCAAAAAGATCGCCCAACAAACAACTGAGAAAAAAAATATTTATCAAATTTTTACCAAACATCACATATAATAAATTCTGTAGTCATAGTGGGACTTGTTGAAGCTGTTATGGCTTCACCTACGTATAAAACAATGCTAATCTGAAATTGTTGTGATTAGCTTTCTGTAATTTATCCCTATCTTCATGCTTAAAAAAAATAAAGTTTGTGTTTTTTTTACATGTTGAAAAATATCTGACATTTTACCTCACATAAATCAAAACCTAATTACGATATCTCAAAAAGCAAATCAGTATTAATTAATACAACCTTTCTTTTATGTTGTCTGTGAGTTTCATTTCATTCCTATGATTATTAACGGTTGCAGGTCAATATATAGATGAATAACTTACTTCTGAGATAATCCGCCCGGAAGGTCGCGCAAGGAAAAAAAAAAAAAAAAATTCCCGGAGCAAAATAGCATTTTTCTCAGCTTTATCTTGCATTACGAGTGTATATCATAGTTAGCCCTGTTCGTTTTCTTTAATACAAGTCCCCTAGAATGAAAATGGAACCACCCCAGGAACACCTACACCCAGTGATATACTATGATAATATGGAGGCGGTGCCAGGCGGCGATCATATTATGCCACATATTATTCATTCTGGAGTATTTACTATGGTTATTTGTTATTTATATTGCCTATTATGTCATAATAGATCAATTGTGATAGATATAAAAGCCGTAGTATTGATAATAGCGTTATAATGAAGCATATTTCCCGGCTATCCTGAGTCAGGAATTTCTGCTGACGCAATCATATGTTCCTGATTGGCTGGAATTCTTCTTATAAGCTCCGCCCACTCTGTTATGTTGCCAAATCGTCAATTATTATATAATAATAATAATAATAATAATAATAATAATAATAATAATAATAATAATAATAATAATAATAATAATAATAATAATAATAATAATAATAATAATAATAATAATAATAATACAAGAAATTAAAGAAAAATATCGGGAAAAAAATACGAAAATGGACCGTGCTTTCTGTAATAGGAATAAGAGGGCGAGAGAGAGGGTGTGCTTCCCTGGAGCTGGTGTTGGAGACATAGTCAACAGGTTAGATAATATCATGTCAGGTAATGGGAACAAGCCCATTATCTGTCTCAGTGCTGGTGGAAATGATATTGGGAAGGGTAGGAGAGAAGAGTTGCTAAATAAGTACAGGTCAGCTATAGAGCTAATTAAGTCCAAGGGAGGGGTCCCAATCATATGTAGCATCTTGCCTAGAAGGGGAGTGGGAAATGAATGGTTGTCTAGGGCAATTGGTGCAAATTGCTGGCTAGACAGATACTGCAAGGAACTTGCAATCCCATTCATTGACAACTGGGACAACTTTTATGGCAAACATGATATGTATGCAAGGGATGGGGTACATCTCTCTGGGACAGGGGTGGAAGCACTTGCCAACTCGATTGAGAGGGCCATTGCTGACATGCCTAGTATTTTAAACTGATAGATGATAGAGGTATGGGTGTGTGTGGAAACAGTCAGTTTGCAACACTAGGGCTGAAAACAGTAAGTGTATAAAAGACATTCATCATAAAGTTACAAATAAGGGCAATGGATCAGGACAGCAAACAAAGGGAGACAGCAGGGGAAAACAAGAGACTAGCTCCCTTAAGGTTTACTATACTAATAGCAGGAGTGTAAGAAATAAGATAGATGAGCTAAGATTAATTGCAAGTGCAGGAAACATAGATATTATTGCTATAACAGAGACCTGGCTCAATCTGAAAGATAGAGAGTTGCCTTCTGAATGTCACATACTTCGGTTGTTGGCGTCACCATATGTGTTATAAACGACCATAATTCCTTGTAGGAATGTCGTAGAACAATGATTCTTGTACCATTGTGTAGCCAGAGAGTTACTCTATTTTTCAATATGTTTAACTCAATTTTCAATTTTTTTTGAAAAAAATTTTCTCGCACCGCGCTAACAGGATTAAACCGTATGGGCCCCTCAAGTCCTGCCTGCCGGTTTCCCTGAATCCCTTCATAAATGTTACTTTGCTTCCACTCCAACAGCACATCAAGTATTAAAAACCATTTGTCTCCAATTAGTCCTATTAAATAAGCTCATGCAAGCTTGCTGGAAGTCAAATCCCTTCGCACATAAAACCTCCTTTACCACCTCCCTCCAACCTTTCCTAGGCCGACTCCAACCCCGCCTTCCCTCCACTACAGATTTATACACTCTTGAAGTCATTCTACTTTGTTCCATTCTCTCTAAATGTCCAAACCACCTCAACAATCCCTCCTCAGCCCTTTGGATAATAGTCTTGGTAATCCCGCACATCCTCCTAATTTCCACACTACGAATTCGCTGCATTATATTCACATCACACATTGATCTCAGACATGACATCTCAATTGCCTCCAGCCTTCTCCTTGTTACAACATTCACCACCCATGCTTCACACCCATATAATAGTGTTGGTATAACTATACTCTCATACATTCCCCTCTTTGCTTCCACAGACAAAGTTCTTTTTCTCCACAGACTCCAAAGTGCACCACTTACCCTTTTACCCTCATCAATTCTATGATTCACTTCATCCTTCATAGACCCATCTGCTGACACGTCCACTCCTAAATATCTGAATTTATTCGCCTCCTCCATATTCTCTCCCTCCAATCTGATATCCAATCTTTCTTCACCTAATCTTTTTATCACCTTACTCTTTCCTATATTCACTTTCAATTTCCTTCTTTTACACACCCTACCAAACTCATCCACCAACCTCTGCAACTTCTCTTCAGAATCTCCCAAAAACACAGTGTCATCAGCAAAAAGAAGCTGTGACAACTCCCACTTTGTGTTAGATTATTTATATTTTAACCCCACACCTCTTGCCAACACATGAGCATTCACTTCTCTTACAACCCCATCTATAAATATTTTGAACAGCCATAGTGACATCATACATTCTTGTCTAAGGCTTACTTTTCTGGGAAATAATCTCCCTCTCTCCTACATACTCTAACCTGAGCCTCACTATCCTCGTATAAACTCTTCACTGCTTTCAGTAACCTACCTCCTATTCCATACACCTGAAACATCTGCCACATTGCCCAACTATCCACTCTGTCATACACCTTTTCCAAATCCATAAATGCCACAAAAACCTCTTTACCCTTATCTAAATACTGTTCAGCTATATGTTTCACTGTAAACACTTGGTCTACACACCCTCTACCTTTCCTAAAGCCCCCTTGTTCATCTGCTATCCTACTCTCCGTCTTGCTCTTAATTCTTTCAATAATAATTCTACCATATACTTTACCAGGTATACTCAACAGTCTTATTCCCCTATATTTTTTGCACTCTCTTTTGTCCCCTTTGCCTTTATACAAAGGAACTATGCACGCTCTCTGCCAATCCCTAGGTACCTTACCCTTTTCCATACATTTATTAAATAATAGTACCAACCACTCCAAAACTATATATCCACCTGCTTTTAACATTTCTATTTTTTTTTTCCATCAATCCCAGCTGCCTTACCCCCTTTCATTCTACCCACTGCCCCACGAACTTCCCCCACACTCACAACTGGCTCTTCCTCATTCCTACAAGATGTCATTCCTCCTTGCCCTATACACGAAATCACAGCTTCCCTGTCTTCATCAACATTTAACAATTCCTCAAAATATTCCCTCCATCTTCCCGGTACCTCTAACTTATTGTGTGCCTTATTCGTGCACACAATGTGTGTGCGGGATCACATAGGCCCCCAGCAGAGAGCAGCCCACAGCCTCCACAGGCAGATGACATTTCCAATGATAACCTCCTCACTTGGGAAAACCTTCTGCTGGCATTCAAATCCACTGCTAGCATTACTCTATCTCACATTACTAAAGAGGCTCACCCATATGCGGCAGGGAAATTCAGACCTTTTCAAGCAGGTGAATGGAGGTTCCACCAACTTAGAAGCCCGAGGCACCATTAATTAAAGCATGGCTCAACCTACTCCTGTTTGGCAATGTATGTCTTGCAGTTTCTGAAAGACGAGGCAAACTGCTAATTACATCAGTCATCAAGGCAGTGCGCAACTACCCAAGAACGGATAATTGTGTCACTCTGCCCCACCATCGCAGGAATCACAGAGGTAGACCCAAGAAATATTCCACTGAAAACGAGAAAATCGAAGAAGGTAACACAGTGGAAGCAATCAGAATAATTACAAGTGACGACACTGTAGATCCCAAAGATGAGACCACAGCCCAAGCCCTGAGAGACAAGCATCCAACAAGGGACATAATAACTATCAACAACAACCCTGTAGGTTGGTAGACAGCAACCACCCAGGGAGGTACTACCGTCCTGCCAGGTGAGTGAAACAGAAACCTGAAACTGTTTTACATGATGGTAGGATTGCTGGTGTCATTTTCTGTCTCATAAACACGCTGGATAACAGGTATATCTTTCTACTTCTACTTACACTTAGGATACACTAAAACGCATGCACATGCATATATATACATACATATATCTAGGTTTTTCTTCTCTTTTCTTAATAGCTCTTGTTCTTCTTTATTTCCTCTATTCTCCATGGGGAAGAGGAAAATAATCTTTTTGATAAAACTGGGATGCTTGAATGTGCATGAATGTTGTGCAGATGATAAGAAAGAGATGATTGCTGATGTTATGAATAAAAAGATGTTGGATGTCCTGGCCCTAAGCGAAACAAAGCTGAAGGGGGTAGGCGAGTTTCAGTGGGGAGAAATAAATAGGGTTAAGTCAGGAGTATCTGAGAGAGTTAGAGCTAAGGAAGGGGTAGCAATAATGTTGAAAGATCAGTAATGGATCAAAATAAGGGTCGGATGCGAAAAGTGAGTCATAATAAGCGTGTATGCACCTGGAGAAGAGAAGAATGTAGAGGAGAGAAAGAGATTTTTGGAGATGATAAGCGACTGTATAGGAACTTTTGAACCAAGTGAGAGAGTAATTGTGGTAGGGAACCTAAATGATAAAGTAGGAGAAACATGTAGAGAGGGTGTGGTATGTAAGGTTGGTATGTAATGGGAGCTCCTTTGAAAAAAGGATAAATAAGTATATAAGATATGATGTTGGGCATAATAATAGTAGTTTGTTGGACTACGTATTGGTAGATAAAAGACTGTTGAGTAGACTTCAGGATGTACATGTTTATAGAGGAGCCACAGATATATCAGAACATTTTTTAGTTGTAGCTACAGTGAGTGTAAATGGTAGATGGGATACAAGGAAAATAGAAACAACAAGTAAGAGAGAGGGGAAGGTTTATAAACTAAAAGAGGAGGCAGTTAGGGTAAGATATAAATAACTATTGGAGGATAGATGGCATAGTGAGAGTGTAGGCAACGGGGTTGAAGATGTATGGGGTAGGTTTAAGAATGTAGTGTTAGAGTGTTCAGCAGAAGTTTGTGGTTACAGGAAAGTGGGTTCTGGAGGGAAGAAGAGCGATTGGTGGAATGATAATGTAAAGAGAGTAGTAAGGGAGAAAAAGTTAGCATATGAGAGGATGTTACAAAGTAGAAGTGATTCAAGGAGGGAAGAGTACAAGGACAGAAACAGAGAGGTTAAAGAGTGGTGAAGCAATGTAAAAAGAGAGCAAATGAGAGAGTGGGTGAGGTGTTATCAACGAATTTTGTTGAAAATAAGGAAAAGTCTTGGAGAGAGGTTAATAAGTTGAGGAAGCCTAGGGAATGAATGGATTTGACAGTTAAAAATAAGAGAGGAGAGTTATTAATGGAGAGTTAAAGGTATCGGGAAGATGGATGGAATATTTTGAGGAAATGTTAAATGTTGATTAAGATAGGGAAGCTGTGATTTCGTGTATAGGGCAAGGAGGAATAACATCTTGTAGGAGTGAGGAAGAGCCAGTTGTGAGTGTGGGGGAAGTTCGTGGGGCAGTGGGTAGAATGAAAGGGGGTAAGGCAGCTGGGATTGATGGGATAAAGACAGTAATGTTAAAAGCAGACGGAGATATAGTTTTGGAGTGGTTGGTGCTATTATTTAATAAATGTATGGATGAGGGTAAGGTACCTAGGGATTCGCAGAGTGTGCATAGTTCCTTTGCATAAAGGCAAAGGGGACAAAAGAGAGTGCAAAAATTATAAGGGAATAAGTCTGTTGAGTGTACCTGGTAAAGTGTATGGTAGAGATATTATTGAAAGAATTAAGAGCAAGACCGAGAGTAGGATAGCAGATGAACAAGGAGGTTTTAGGAAAGGTAGAGGAGGTGTAGACCAAGTGTTTGCAGTGAAACATACAGCTGAACAGTATTTAGATAAGGGTAAAGAGGTTTTTGTGGCATTTATGGATTTGGAAAAGGTGTATGACAGAGTGGATAGTTGGGCAATGTGGCAGATGTTGCAGATGTATGGAATAGGAGGTAGGTTACTGAAAGCAGTGAAGAGCTTATACGAGGATAGTGAGGTTCAGGTTAGAGTATGTAGGAGAGAGGGAGATTATTTCCCAGTAAAAGTAAGCCTTAGACAAGGATGTGTGATGTCACCATAGCTGCTCAATTTATTTATAGATGGGGTTGAAAGATAAGTAAATGCGCGGTGTTGGCAAGAGGTGTGGGGTTAAAAGATAAAGAATCTAACACAAAGTGGGAGTTGTCACAGCTTCTTTTTGCTGATGACACTGTGTTTTTGGTAGATTCTGAAGAGAAGTTGCAGAGGTTGGTGGAAGAGTTGGGTAGGGTGTGTAAAAGAAGGAAATTGGAAGTGAATATAGGAAAGAGTAAGGTGATAAAAATATTAGGTGAAGAAAGACTGGATATCAGATTGGAGGGAGAGAGTATGGAGGAGGTGAATAAATTCAGATATTTAGGAGTGGACGTGTCAGCAGATGGGTCTATGAAGGAAGAGGTGGATCATACAATTGATGAGGGTAAAAGGGTAAGTGGTGCACTTAGGAGTCTGTGGAGACAAAGAACTTTGTCCACAGAAACGAAGAGGGGAATGTATGAGAGTATAGTTATACCAACACTCTTAAAGGGGTGTGAAGCATGGGTGATGAATGTTGCAACGAGGAGAAGGCTGGAGGCAATGGACATGTCATGTCTGAGATCAATGTGTGGTGTGAATATAATGCAGCGAATTCATAGTGTGGAAATTAGGAGGAGGTGCAGGATTACCAAGACTATTATCCAGAGGGCTGAGGAAGGGTTGTTGAGGTGGTTTGGACATGTAGAGAAGATGGAACAAAGTAGAATGATTTCGAGAGTGTATAAATCTGTAGTGGAGGGAAGGCGGGGTAGGGGTCGGCTTAGGAAAGGTTGGAGGGAGGGGATAAAGGAGGTTTTATGTGCGAAGGGCTTTGACTTCCAACAAGCATGTATGAGCGTATTTGATAGGAGTAAATTGAGACAAATGGCTTTTAATACTTGACGTGCTGTTGGAGTGGAAGCAAAGTAATATTTATGAAGAGATTTAGGGAAACCGGCAGGCCGGACTTGAGTCCTGGAGATGGGAAGTACAGTGTCTGCACTCTGAAGGAGGGGTGTTAATGTTGCAGTTTTAAAAATGTAGTGTAAGCATGCCTCTGGTAAGACAGTGATGGAGTGAATGATGACGAAAGTTATTCTTTTTCGGGCAACCCTGCCTTGGTGGGAAACGGCTTATGTGTTAATAATAATACATGAAGTATACCAGGAGAGAGTTCCAGGGTCTACGCCCCTGCGGCCCGGTCTGTGACCAGGCCTCATGTTGGATCAGAGCCTGATCAACCAGGCTGTTACTGTTGGCCGCACGCAGTCCAACGTACGAACCA
The DNA here is from genome assembly GCA_009830355.1 of Cherax destructor. Lineage (NCBI taxonomy): Eukaryota > Metazoa > Arthropoda > Malacostraca > Decapoda > Parastacidae > Cherax > Cherax destructor. The sequence goes on from WNWK01005831.1 coordinate 105,471, forward strand.
CAGCCTGGCTGGTCAGGTACCGACTTCAGGTGCCTGTCCAGTGCCTGCTTGAAGACAGCCAGGTTTTTGTTGGTAATCCCCCTGATGTATGCTGGGAGGCAGTTGAACAGAATTGGACCCCTGACACTTATTGTGTTGTCTCTGAACGTGCTAGTGGCACCCTGCTTTTCATTGGGGGGATGTTACATCGCCTGCCGAGTCTTTTGCTTTCGTAGGGAGTGATTCTCGTGTGCAAGTTTGGTACTAATCCCTCGATAATTTTCCACGTGTATATTAAGTAAAGTAAAGAAATTTATTTAGAGATTAATAGTATTGTAGTTAAATGTAAATTGTTTTCAAGAGATTACAAGGATTGGAGTTACATGTAAATTAAAGACATGTCTTAATATTAGAGCAATTTATTGAGTTTATCTAGTTAAACATTGTTTCAAATTACAATATGATGAAATTTTACTTTTAAATTATTAAATGATGATATTAGATTGTTACAGGTGTTTAGATTCTGAATGGTAATATGGAATTGAGATTATCTTAAGGAAAATAACATTGAGCATTTTTGACATTAACTTATAATATGAGTATTTAGTTTTGGGTGAGTAGGGGTAACATAATAGTAACATATTATTAAAAATTGAGATTATCGTATAGGAAAGTAATAATGAGCATTTTTCAAAGTAGTTTATAGTATGATTATTTAGTTTTGGGTGAGTAGGTGTTTTTGAGTTGAGTCTTAAATGATTTTCAGACAAGGTATTCTTAATATTTACTGGTAATGAATTCCAGATTCTGGGGCCCTTTATGTGCATAGAATTTTTACATAGGTTGATATGAACCGGGGTATATCAAAAAGTGATCTGTGTCTTGTGTTGTGGTCATGGGTCCTATTAAAGTTGGTGAGGAGAATTTTGAGCGGAGGGTTTATATTAGAGTGTAAAGTTTTATATATGTAGTAGGCACAAAATAGTATAATGTTCTTTACGGTGAGTAGTTTTAGACTTTTGAATATTGGTGGAGTATGCTGTCTAGAGTGGGAATTTGTTATCATTCTGACTGCAGCCTTTTGTTGTGTTATGAGTGGTCTAAGGTGATTTATGTTGTTGATCCCCATGCACAGATTCCATAGGTGAGATAGGGTAGATAAGTGAATGATATAGTGCAAGGAGAGCTGATTGTGGCACATAATAGCGTATCTTTGATAATATGCCTACCGTCTTTGAGATTTCCTTGGAAATTTGTTGTATGTGTGTTTGGAATTTAAGGCTACTGTCAAGGTGGATTCCTAGGAATTTTCCCTCTGTGAGTCTTGTGATGGGAGAACCATTGAGCGTTATGTTAAGTGGAACATTTGTGGCTTTGCTTCCAAACTGTATGAAGTAGGTCTTGTCAGTATTGAGAGTAAGCTTGTTAGTCGTCATCCATGTTGATATTTTCTGTAATTCGGCATTAACAGTGTTGGCCAGTATAACTGGATTTGGGTGAGAGAAGACATATGTTGTGTCATCTACAAATAAAATGGGTTTGAGTAGTTGTGATGCATTCGGTAGGTCATTTATGTAAATGAGGAATAGGAGTGGCCCCAGGACACTTCCTTGAGTGACTCCGACTGTAATTTGTTGTGTGGAAGAGTTCGCTCCATTTGTGTACACGTATTGGCTTCTGTTGGTGAGGTATGACTTTAGGTAGTTGAGAGGGTGCCCCCTTATACCATAGTGTGCTAATTTTGTGAGCAGTAAATCATAGTCGACTGTATCAAAAGCTTTGCGTAGATCAATGAAGATTCCCAGTGGGACTTCTTTCTTCTCAAGTGCGGTGTATATTAACTCCAACATGTGCATAATAGCATCGTTTGTGTTCTTGTTTGTCCTGAATCCAAATTGACAGGGGTTGAGTACATTGTGTGAGACGAGGTAGGAATAGATTCGTCTATGAATTAATTTTTCGAAGTTTTTAGAAAGCAGTGGTAAATTAGAAATTGGTCTATAATTATTCAAGTCTGTTTGATCACCTCCTTTGTGGATCGGGGTGACCCTAGCTATTTTGAGAATTGATGGAAAGGTAGAGGCTTCAATGGATTTATTGAATAGTGTTGCTATAATTGGTGACAGTACCTGTGAAGCTTTTTTGTACTTAAAAGTTGGTAAGCTGTTTATGTCTCCTGCCTTGTTTTTAAGGGTGTTGATTATGAACGAGACTTCAATTGGGTTGGTAGGAGCTAGAATAGGTATTAGGTAGGTGTTTGTGAGGTAGTCTGTTGACGGGTGTTCGAGCTTGGGATTTTAATCCTAGATTCTTTCCTATGGTGGAGAAGAAAACATTAAGTCTGTTTGCTGTCTCAGTAGGTGAGAGTAGGGGTTCATCTGCTTTGATAATTTGATGGTGTTGTTTTTCGCTATCTTATTATTTCCTAGAATTGCAGATAGGGTCTTCCAGGTCTTTTTCATATCACCTTTATGTTCTGGAGTCTGTTCTCATAATACATTTTTTTGATCTTCTTATCAGGCTGGTAAGGATTGATGAGAGCTTTGGATTGTTTCTGTTATTAGACCCCTTCTGTATTGTTTTTAATATGGTGCCTTTTGTTAATGGATTTAATGTTGGGTGTTAGCCAGGGATTGTTAAGTCTCTTAGCTTGATCTGTTTAGTTTTTTTAGGGAATGTTTGTTATAGAGGGGTGGGTTTGTTAAGGAAATTTTGATCATTCATTAGTATCTTATATGTTTCTAACTCATTATGCCAGTCAATGTTAATCATAACGTTATAAAGTATTTACAGCTGACTCGTTATGTAGTCTGAAGGTAACTTTTGTAATATCTAGGGGCAATTTACCAAGGTTGTTATGAGAAAGGTCGGATAGTGGTCTGTGGTGTTGTCTGTGATTATGCCTGATTTTAGAGGGGATATAGTGTTAGTCCAGATGTGGTCTAGTAATGAGGTACTAGTCTCGGAGATTCTTGTAGGTTTTGATATTGTTGGTAGTAACAAGCAGTTGCTCATAGTGTTTGTGAATTCTGTTACCTGTGGTCCTGGTCATGTAGGAGATTTATATTGAAATCTCCTGTGAGCAGCAAATGGTCTTTGTTCATGTGTGCATCAGTTATCAAGTTTCCTAGTTTTTCACTAAAATGGTGAATGTTTGACTGTGGTAATCTGTAGATGTTTATCACTGTGAGGGTTTTGCAGGTCTTTTGATTTAAATTTAGCTATAATATATTCTCCATGTCATCCCTTATGCAAGAGTTTTGATACATTCAAGTTGATCTTTGTAATATATAGCTATTCCACCCCTCGCTGATCTGTCCTACAGTTGTGAATGGCTGTGTAACCTGGGATGGCATAGACATCTGTAGTATCAGGCTTTAGCCAGGTCTCAGTGAGTGTGATGATTGACATATTGGTCTGGAGGATTGGAGTAGTGCTGTGAGGTCATCATAATGTTTGCTCAAAGATCTAACATTGTAATTGAAGATAGTTATGTTATTGTTGGCTCTGAGTAATGTCTTTGCTTGATCTGCTGTGTAATAGTTGCAGTTGCTGTTGGAATCATGTAAGTCATTTAATAATAGGTTGATATCAGGATCAATTCCTGTAATCATAAGATTTGATGTGATTCTATAACTAGACCTGAGAACAATGGATAATACTAAACTTAATAATATGGTACTAGATTAAATTCTTAGGAACTAGTGGATTATTACAATTTTTAATAATTGTTCACAGAGATATAGGATATTTGACAGAGTTCTTGCACGTGAATTTGTACCTTAGTTAATTTATACAAATGCAATTAATTGAACTATGGTAGTTATTCTAAAGCTGGGAATAAAGGAGCTAGGGAAAATAATAGTAAACAATGAAAGTAAAGTAATTTAGTACCTGAGTTAGCACCTTAATTATTATAATAAAAATTAATATAAGAACTGTGGCAGATATTTAAAAAAAAAAAAATAGGGAATATAATAGTAAACAATGAGAGTAAACACTTTAGGGAATATAATAGTAAACAAAAAGAGTAAACACTTTAGCACTCCCGCCTGCGTTCTAGGGAGTACAGGTTTAGGAACTTCAAGCGTTCCCAGTAATTGAGGTGGTTTATCGCAGTTATGCGTGCCGTGAAGGTTCTCTGCACATTTTCTAGGTCAGCAATTTCACCTGCATTGAAGGTGCAGTTAGTAGGCAGCAATATTCCAGCCTAGATAGAACAAGCGACCTGAAAAGTGTCAACATGGGCTTGGCATCCCTGGTTTTGAAGGTTCTCGTTATCCATCCTGTCATTTTTCTAGCAGATGCGATTGCTACAGTGTTATGGTCCTTGAAGGTGAGATCCTCTGACATGATCACTCCCAGGTCTTTGATATTAGTTTTTCGCTCTATTGTGTGGTTGGAATTTGTTTTGTACTCCGATGAGATTTTAATTTCCTCACGTTTTCCATATCTGAGTAATTGAAATTTCTCATCATTGAACTTCATATTGTTTTCTGCAGCTAATTTAAAGATTTGGGTTATGTCTGCTTGGGGTCTTGCAGTGTCTTCAACGGTGGACACTGTCATACAGATTCGGGTGTCATCTGCAAAGGAAGACACGTCACTGTGGCTTATATCCCTGTCTATGTCCGATATGAGGATGAGGAACAGGATGGGAGCGAGTACTGTGCTTTGTGGAACAGAGCTTTTCACTGTAGCCGCCTCAGACTTTACTCTGTTGACTACTACTCTTTGTGTTCTACTTGTTAGGAAATTATAGATCCATCTACCAACTTTTCCTGTTATTCCTTTATCACGCATTTTGTGTGCTATTACACCATGGTCACACTTGTCAAAGGCTTTTGCAAAGTCTGTGTATATAACATCTGCATTCTGTTTGTCTTCTAGAGCATCCAGGACCTTGTCGTAGTGGTCCAGTAGTTTGGACAGACAATAGCGACCTGCTCTAAACCCATGCTGCCCTGGGTTGTGTAATTGATGGGTATCAAGATGAGTGGCGATCTTGCTTCTTAGAACCCTTTCAAAGATTTTTATGATATGGGACGTTAGCGCTATTGGTCTGTAGTTCTTTGCTATTGCTTTACTGTCCCCTTTGTGGAGCGGGGCTATGTCTGTTGTTTTTAGTAACTGCGGGACGACCCCAGTGTCCATGCTCCTCTCCATAGGATGTTAAAAGCATGTGATAGGGGCTTCTTGCAGTTCTTGATGAACACGGAGTTCCATGAGTCTGGGCCTGGAGCGGAGTACATGGGCATGTCATTTATTGCCTTTTCGAAGTCATTTGGCGTCAGGGTAATGTCAGATAGGCATGCGTCTGCCAAGTTCTGTGGCACTCTCATAAAAAAATCCTTTAGGTCTTCGACTTTCAGTCTGGTTTGCGGCTCGCTAAAAACTGAGTCATACTGGGACTTTAGTAACTCACTCATTTCCTTGCTGTCATCTGTGTAGGACCCATCCCGATCAAGTAGGGGCCCAATACTGGATGTTGTTCTCGACTTTGATTTGGCATAAGAAAAGAAATACTTTGGGTTTCTTTCAATTTCATTTATGGCTTTTAGTTCTTTCAGCGTTTCTTGATTCCTGTAAGATTCCTACGTCTCCCTACGTATTTCAGATATATTGGCCTCTTGTAGCCGCTCCATTATTCTTTGCCTTCGCCTGTATAGGGAGCGCCTCTCTCTTTCTAGTTTGCATCTTCTCCTCCTTTTCCTTAAGGGAATTTGCCTTGAGCAAACCTCTAGTGCCACAGAGTTAATTTGTTCTAGACATAGGTTAGGATCTGTGATGCTTAAGCAATCTTCCCAGTTTATATCATTTAGGACTTGGTTTACTTGGTCCCACCTTATGTTTTTGTTATTCAAGTTGAATTGGGAGAAGGTTCCCTCGCGGCTGATCACATTTTGTTGATCTGGGGCTCCCCGCATACATGTCTGGACCTCTATTATGTTGTGATCTGAGTATATTGTTTTTGATATGATGACATTTCGTATAAGATCATCATTGTTGGTGAAGATGAGGTCCAGCGTATTCTCTAATCTTGTAGGCTCTACTATTTGCTGGTTTAAGGTGAATTTGGTGCAGAGATTTAAAAGTTCATGCGTGTGCGAGTTTTCATCCAAGAAGAAATTGAACCTTTCTTTTTTTGAGCCTCATTATGAGCTTTGAAGAAGAAGGATAGGGTAATTAAACCCATTGCTGTTGGTAACACCCTTCGCCGTCTCGTTGCCAAAGCAGCAGTAAGAAACATTCGCCTAGAAGCTGCCAGTTTACTCCAGCCACACCAACTGAGCTTTGGGATCTCTCAAGGCAGTTAAGCCGCAGCTCATGCGGCAAGGGCCTACATCAGGGACCTACCAGAAGACAAAGCTGTAGTCAAACTTGATTTTAGAAATGCCTTTAATATGGTGAAGAGAGATGTGGTCTTGCCGGCCTACGCAGCGAGCTCAACATCTGGTACCTGATGGCATTCTAGCAGGTACCGAAGAGTCCCTGTTAGAGGACCTACAACTGGGACTCATCCTCAATCCCTCCAAGTGTGATCATGCATCCCTCCCAGTATGACTGGGAGGTATAGGGATGCTCAAAGCAACGCAGGTAGCTTTACCTACATTTCTGTCTTCGTGTTTGGCTTCCATTGGATTAGTCAAGAAGATTGTTCACGAACGCTTGAGAGACGCGGCAGCAGCCCAAGACCCCAGGTTCACTGAAGCAGCAATGCTCCCAAAGAGCACAAACACTCTCATTGGGACAAACCAATCATGGAAAAAAATCGCCAATACAATGTTCACAAATGCTTCAAGTAAGGACAAAGCTCATCTCCTAGCAGTGAGGGCACCACACTCGCGATATTTCCTTCTAGCTGTTCCCATTTCCTCCCTGGGCACTCAACTCGACCCACAGGCCATTCGGATTGGTGTTGCCCCCATGTTCACCGAACATCCCAACATGCACCAAGCCCAAGGACCATCATCCAACCCTATATCTCACTGGTCCTCGGTGGTAGACGTTATGTGAGGGACCCTGATGTTCATGTTGGCCAGGGAGATCGCAGATAGCAATGTCCAGCTGTGCTCGTCTGTTCTAAATGACCTGTTAGTAGCAAATGGAGTCAGGCTCTTAACCATCCCATATAATGTAAACTCATTAATGAGTCAGCTCCCTCAAGCGAGGAATAATGTGCCATCCCAAGCAACGACACCTAACTAAACCTCTTCACACAACCAAGGCCCACTTGTTGTGGAAGACCCAGTTAAAACAACTGCTGCATGTATATTATCCATCCCAGTTGGAAAGATATATGGCACACTACCAGAACACATGTGGCATCGTATAAATCGACACTACACTGGTAAATATTCCTCTTCATTGTCGCTACTCGAATGGTAATCAAGAACTAAGAAATCATAATCAATATCACTATCATCACCACTGCTCACATCTGAGTCCCGGCCACGGAAAGATGAAGTAAACCAGATGGACCAGCACCAGAGGTTGAGGGTCCTCTGGGTTATAAGCACTATTTCTGGCATCCTGAGATTGCTTTTGGTCACAAACTCCTCAAAACCATAAAATTCATTAAAACTATCACTTCGGCATGGAGCAAGGTTTTTCTGACCCCGAGAAATGGTGTTCCCACAATGCACTGCGGGCGCCCTGATTTCTTGTATACTGCGCACAATGACCACGCAGACCCATTCTCTCATGTATAGGCATGCTAGCCTTCACCCGCCAAATTTGAAGCCGCTAGAATTTTGGCGTAGTACAATGGAACCGACCCGTGCTTCGAGGTTGCGGATATCTTGTTTACAGTGAAATGCGGATGCGGATGTTCTGCGGATGTGGATATCCAATACATCACTATAGTAGATCACTTAGCAAAGAATAACAATCGAAAGTAAGTTCTGAATAAGGAAATACATACACGTCTTAGTGCAAGGAATTAACTAAACAATTCAGTTCAGTGGAATAAGTCGTGTTATTTATGAACCTCCTCTGTTAAAGTTGGATCCCAGGATACAAAGACTACAATACGTACTGTATAGAGTGCTAGTACATGATAACATACTGTATAGAGTGCTAGTACATGATAACATACTGTATAGAGTGCTAGTACATGATAACGTACTGTATAGAGTGCTAGTACATGATAACGTACTGTATAGAGTGCTAGTACATGATAACGTACTGTATAGAGTGCTAGTACATGATAACGTACTGTATAGAGTGCTAGTACATGGTAACATACTGTACAGAGTGCTAGTACATGGTAACATACTGTATAGAGTGCTAGTACATGATAACGTACTGTATAGAGTGCTAGTACATGATAACGTACTGTATAGAGTGCTAGTACATGATAACGTACTGTATAGAGTGCTAGTACATGATAACGTACTGTATAGAGTGCTAGTACATGATAACGTACTGTATAGAGTGCTAGTACATGATAACGTACTGTATAGAGGGCTAGTACATGATGACGTACTGTATAGAGTGCTAGTACATGATAACGTACTGTATAGAGTGCTAGTACATGATAACGTACTGTATAGAGTGCTAGTACATGATAACGTACTGTATAGAGTGCTAGTACATGATAACGTACTGTATAGAGTGCTAGTACATGATAACGTACTGTATAGAGTGCTAGTACATGATAACGTACTGTATAGAGTGCTAGTACATGATAACATGACTGTATAGAGTACAAGTACTACGATAAC
>WNWK01005832.1:0-54080 GCA_009830355.1 Cherax destructor
TATTCATTGACTGCCGTTTATTACGACTTTAGCCGAGTTCATAGACGATATGGCCTTGAGGGAGGTAACAGATTTACTGCTGAAACTCCTGGGCTGAAGGGAGGAATTCATTTGGGTTACAGTTGGTGCCTTTGACGGAATATAGTACAGTAAGTACTGGTTCCGTATCTCCCCGATAAGAAGCCCAGTGGAAATAAATGGTATGAAATACCGACACAATGGAAAAATAAACACATAAGCAGTATAATGTGATCCTTTATTGACAACGTTTCGCCCACGCAGTGGGCTTTATCGAGTCACAGACAGATCTACCTGGAAAATGAGCAACATGGAGATATATATAGGGTACAGTCAGGTGGAGAATGCTGGGTCAGGTGGAGAAAGCTGCATGTGAGTCTTAAAAAGTAGTGTGATAGTTAAAAACATAGTGTGACTTAAAGGACCTGCAGTGTACCATTCTTGAGTTCTAGGTGGGATAGCGTTGAAGAAGTTTCTTGGCAATAGGTTCAGCTATGTTGTAGAAGCCGTTGTTCTGGTTGAAGTTGTTGGATATACAGATGAGTGATGATTCTAGGATTCTTCGGTATTGCGTGTTGTCTTCTCTGGCGATGAGTCTTGCGTTTCTGTAGTTGATTAAATGGTTGTGTAAATTTCGGTGTTGAACACAGGCATTTCTTGAGTCGTCAGATCTGCCTGCGTACTGGTGTTCTGAAATGCGTGTTTGTAGGTCTCTGGATGTTTCGCCAACGTATAATTTGCTGCAGCCATTACAAGGGATTGTGTATACCCCTGCCGTGGATTGAAGCTTTTCCTGTCTGTTACTGGTAATGTCCTTAATGGTGGTGGATGTGGAGGTGGATACTCGGAATGAGGTCTTAGAAAAAATGTTGGAAACTTGTTTGGAAATGGAGTTGGTGGGAAGGACATTACCAGTAACAGACAGGAAAAGCTTCAATCCACGGCAGGGGTATACACAATCCCTTGTAATGGCTGCAGCAAATTATACGTTGGCGAAACATCCAGAGACCTACAAACACGCATTTCAGAACACCAGTACGCAGGCAGATCTGACGACTCAAGAAATGCCTGTGTTCAACACCGAAATTTACACAACCATTTAATCAACTACAGAAACGCAAGACTCATCGCCAGAGAAGACAACACGCAATACCGAAGAATCCTAGAATCATCACTCATCTGTATATCCAACAACTTCAACCAGAACAACGGCTTCTACAACATAGCTGAACCTATTGCCAAGAAACTTCTTCAACGCTATCCCACCTAGAACTCAAGAATGGTACACTGCAGGTCCTTTAAGTCACACTATGTTTTTAACTATCACACTACTTTTTAAGACTCACATGCAGCTTTCTCCACCTGACCCAGCATTCTCCACCTGACTGTACCCTATATATATCTCCATGTTGCTCATTTTCCAGGTAGATCTGTCTGTGACTCGATAAAGCCCACTGCGTGGGCGAAACGTTGTCAATAAAGGATCACATTATACTGCTTATGTGTTTATTTTTCCAAGAAGCCCAGTACTCGAGGCACTAGAGCGATGGACCTGTCAGTTTTGGGACCACGGTTCGAGCCTCTCATCCATCCTTCTGTTTATTCATTGACAACCGTTTATTATGGCATAATCTAAGTTCATAGGGTAATGTGTTTCATAAGTTTCGCTACACCGGGCAATCAAACTTGGGTCTTTTCGATTATGTGTCAAATGTTCTATCTACCAGTAGGCTTCAAAAACAGGAAAAAAAAAAACATATTTTTCTGGGTTTTTTTTCCGTTTGTGTGTAGTATACTCGACTATATGTGGTTGGAAGAGTCGAGCCTCAGCTCCTGGCTTCTGTGTACTCCCCTAATTGTTGTTGCATGAGTCGATTCATGGCTCCTGGCCCTGCCTCTTCACTAGTCGCTACTACGTCCTCTCTCTTTCCCTGCTCCATGAGTTGTATCATACCTCATCTTAAGACTGTGTGTGTGTATGTGTGTGTGTGGAAGGATAACACTTATATTTTCACTCGTCATCTCGTCAGTTATCTTTTGTGAGAGTTAAGTTCCAGCTTCTGGATAGCACAACTCTTACAAATCTAAAATATATTACAAGAAAGCTAACGAAGTCATCTTATATTCTGAAAAGTTAAATTATATCTTTTGAGTCCAAAGAGAACTGCTGAAAACCTAACAAATATCCTCTGTGCTCTAATAAAACCTTAAAACTTTTCATAATTTGTTTAAAGCCCTACTGCGGTTCTAATAGAATACTGGACAACCCTCCGGAAGTCCTCATTTCGAAAGAAAGCCTAGCACGTGCCCGAGAAACCTCTGTTCCTTACGGAAGCCAGGTCTTGGCATATCTCACTAAGACTCCCACAATCCGCACAGTGTTTTAACCATGCATCTTGACTCACCACATCGCTGAAGCCCACGGAAGCATTGGGCAAAGGTGTTGGGTCGAGGCCGTTCTCAAGGATGAGGACTTGAACGTTGTCCAGCACCAGGTCCATGTAGTGGTTCAGGCTATCCTCCCTGGGCCCTGCAAGGCAAAGGTGAGCAGTATACTTTTACCACATAACTGTTTGTGTACGTGCGCATAGAAACGCTGTGTGTATGTTAGTATGTATATATACACACACACACTATGCATCGTACTTAAATCACACACAATGCCATATACGGTGCACATTCCGTATAAAACATTGCTCACACTCTCATCGCTCTCAAAAACAAAATTAGTGACATCTACATCGTTCGCAGTCTTCAAATAAGTACGACTTCAAGTCTATAACAAATGTTTTGATTTACAAAAATCTTCATTTCAAGAAACTAGAGCAAATTCATTATAAACGCCCTATTTATTCATTGTAAAGATTTAGTCTCAGTTTGACTTGGACGATGCTGTATGACCCTGGTGGGTTTAGCGCTTAGTTATGATTTTATAATAATATATAGAAATTTAATCAAATCATTTCACATATAAAATCAAATTTTGTTCATTAGATGGACAACCCTCCTCCCCGGTTCTTGCATGTATGGCGCCTTGTTTATGAAGTTTAAGTTTGAGAAATCGTTTAAATCGCTGTTTGCATTGACAGGTAAGAGGAGCCTAGGAATTAATTCTTACTCTCAAATCTGAGTGACGCCGATTACTGAGAAAAGGATATTTGTGGCACAACGGCCGATGGATTAAATAAATATCCTCCTTTTTGTGCTTTTATCTTAATTGTCTAGGGCATAGTGGTCTGAGTGGCCTAGGGCAGAGTGGTCTGGATGGTCTAGGGCATAGTGGTCTGAGTGGTCTAGGGCAGAGTGGTCTAGGATAGAGTGGTCCATCTGCACGCTCGCAGGGTCACATCTGGACGCTCGCAGGGTCACATCTGGCCCGCGAGCCTGTTGATGGACGGTGGGTGGAATATTTTGTGGCTCACAAGCATTAACAGAAGTCACCCTTGAAGGAGGATGTGTTGAAGCTGACAATGGGCTCTTGATCAAAGGAATTAACGCTGCCCTCCTTTTCCTCGGAATAAATCTGATTTCCATTTACCCTTCCCCTTTTCCAAGCACTGTATGTCTTCTACAGATTTAGTGTTTCATCTTAAGTAAATAACCATGGACTTATTATTGTAAAGCAGACTAATGAAATTAAAAACTGTCCTGTTACAACCTGTGATATGTAATAGCCATAGAGAGAATTAAAAAAAAAAAACTTCCATGCTCTATATATAAGAAACATTTCTTAGCACAATCATCATATGCCATACGCTGAGTGCAATAGGCGAGTGTTTTAGAAAGATGCTGCTCATTCAGAGTTCTGTTATGGGGACTTCGTCTTGCATTCGACACTTGTCATGCTAAATCATTTTCCTGGACATCATCTTAGCCAGCTAGAAATACGGTTAGTCATAACCTCTCTGGGATGAGCCGACCATCCTAGGATAGGGTGGCTAACAAGGTGCTGTGCCCTTCTGACATTTCAAGGGGAAGGCTGTTGGCATGGGGGAGGGTACTTCAATTCTAGGAGCATCTTATAAATAATATTTCGACCCCCTTCTGGGACCCTCTTCAAGAGAAGAGGATAGAAATATACAGATCAATTAGTCTTCTGAGTTTCTGTCTCCATGGAAGTTATTACTGAACAGTGACAAGTGTTCATTACATTTTAGTTATCCATATATATATATATATATATATATATATATATATATATATATATATATATATATATATATATATATATATATATATATATATACTATATATATATCTCACGGGGGGGAGTTGAATAATAACTGTAGATCTTCCGTGTTGGAGCCAACACTTCAGGAACTTGCAGCGTTGTAGAAGAGAGATTCCGGGCAGTTGTGTCTACTAGTACGTCTGCTACCAGAAAAGAGATGGAAGGGGAGTTCGAAGTACTGACCTGGAGCAGCTGACACACATCCCAGACACAACACAATCACCGCAGCGACTCGAGACAACATCACGATGAATCTTGCTGTTCCTGGATCTGTGCAGGAGAGAGCGGAAGTTAATCAAATGCTGATGAGGGTAAGAAGGGAGACTGAAGGATGAAAGGGAGGAGTGAGGAAAGATCACAAAACCATTTTAATAATCCTCTTCTGCTCTTTAAATTATAAGTTTCGTGCTGCCACACATTTGATCACAGAAATGACGTCACTACTAATCTGTTCCTCGTCACTTTAACATGTAAAGACCACGCTTCGCAATTTTAGAAAATTATTGGTACCACTATAATTTTATACTGTAATTATCTACAATTTAATTTATCTCTCCTATCATTAATTGCTTTCAACTTTTACTTCATATTTCTCCCTGCCTATTTAGTCTTTAAGATTCCATTTCATTTTTCTTATGTCTGTCACCTTCCTTCTTTTTATTTTTTTCCTGCATTCGCTTTAAATTTCTTTATGCTACGCTACGCACCCTTCCAGATTCCTCCTATTCTTTTGTAACCTCTTTACTGAATCTCCCAATCGCACTGTGTCATCTGAAAACAGGAGCTTGCACAGCTTATCTTATTAAAGATTCTATATTTTAAAGATCACTTCTATCCCTAACACCATGATTTACTTATCTGACAGTTGTAATTATGAATATATGTTAAACAACCACGCTGATATCCCATCCTTATATAAAAGGCCCTTTGTTTTAATGGAAAATAATTATTTTCTTCTCTGTGTTCCTAGAGGATGATTTCACTCTCAAAATTATCCTTACAGCTCTCAATAATTTACTACTTAATCCACCGGTTTACATTACCAAATATTTAATACAACTCCATTTTTCTTTGTATAATGACTGTCCTTATGAGTATCAATTATATTTTGCCAAACACTGTGAATCATACTTTCTATCTTTCCAACCTGTCAATCATACTTTCTATCTTTCCAATCTGTCAATCATACTTTCTATCTTTCCAACCTGTCAATCATTCTTTCTATATTTCCAATCTGTCAATCATACTTTCTATCTTTCCAACCTGTCAATCATTTTTTATCTATTTTCCCAATCTGTCAATTTTTGTCATATCTATTCACTGTCAAAAACAATTTCTGTATTTCCAATCGCCGTCAATATTACTTTCTTTCAAATCATCCTGACACTCATTATTTTGCCTTATATTTTTACCTAATAAACTCAGCAGACATTTTATTCTGGAATTCTTTCGTTCTCTTTTATCTCCCTTAACTTTATACCAGGCAGTCACTCCATGGATACCTTCCCTTCGGTCACACACACACACACACACACACACACACACACACACACACACACACACACACACACACACACACACACCTGCAACCACAAATAGGTGAATTAGGTGAGTACACACACGTGCACTAAGCATTCCAACACTACGCGATCTTTATTAAATCCCATCGAGTTTGTGGACACTTTCAGTCTACTCACTAGATAATACTGACAGGAATTTTGTTTGGTTAGGATAACAATCGGAATTCTTTGCCATACTAATGGCGTTAAAGTTAAGTTATGACGCTGAACCTGACTCTGTGATAATGATTCTGTCATCATTAAAGGCTCTCGACTCAGAAATTGAACAACATGTTCATTGGAGAAGCCAGGTATATGTACTTAAAAATCCGGGGAAAAATTCATTAATGTACATCCTATGGATTCCAACTCTCATTGGAATGCTCCGTCATAATAAAGTTGAAAAGTTAGACAAAAAAGTATCCTGAAGGCGAATGTAGAATATAACCTTTGTGTCTAGCATTAGAGATGATGTTAGGAGAGAAGTAAATAATGAAAATGAATGTTATAGGAATACATTTAGAAATCTGATTAGATCTATCATCCACTATGATAACATAAACATAGATAAGTACGTTTATGGTGCAACTTGCAATGCGAATTGACTGATGTTGTAGGCTTAGGCTTGGTTACAAGTTTGTCTGGCAGTTTGGCAGACACACAGATGATTACTAAACCAAATGCAAAGTATGTGGCCAGCCTTATGGACACTATCTTGAACACTATGTACTTTATTGTCCACTTATTAAGGAATATAGAGATAGTATAATAACCTATGTGATATATCAAGATATTTGCTTGCAACAGATAAGCCAACTGTAGATATAAATCCAGATGTACTGTTAACCCTTTTGGGGCCTAGTTCCTGTTTCTTTTGTGTGTCCTTACGCTCTTGGGCTACCGTGCAAAGGATGGATATGGGATGCCGCTTCGGCTGCAAAATCGAACTGTTTTCTTCACGTCCTTCATACTCGCGCCTCTTCTTTCATTCCTCCTTGACATAAAACAAATTTCTGCCTCCATTTCATGCTCATTTGCAGTACTCCCTCCAGCACCTCTACCTCCACATCTAGTATCACACTGCTTGTTCTTTTAACATACAAATCTATTCGCTTTTTATGCGTTCTACCTTATTTATCTCTATTGCTAAAGTACTACTATTACTACTATTTTTTTGTTATTTTTAGTGTCATTTGTTGTTATTAAAACTATCGGTATTAAAATTGCAAATAATAATAATAATAATAATTATAATAACAAGCAAATGTATACATTGCCAGCAGAAATATCCGCAAAACTTGCATCCTTATGGACATGAATGCCCCAAAAATCTGTGTTTTGAGACATTTCTTTCACAAATGTTCTTGAAAAGTTCGTGTTTCATTCACAATGTTATATTAAAAAAAAATCCTTCAAGAATACCCCAGCTTCGCCTACTGTAAACAGTTCATTATTAATGTAGCTTTTTGAATTAAAAGAGAGACGCAGCACAATTCCTGGACTAAGCACATGTCTCTGTAACCTTCTAGCTACACTCCACAGGATAGGAATGGGTGCATTGTATAAAGTATAAAAATTAAACCAGGAAAGAGTGTACCAATCACCTTCACAGTTGGGAAGCTCGAACACCCACACACCAGACTCGACTAGCAAAGAGACGACTACGGCTGTTCCTTATAAATATATACGTATCTACGCCTGTGCCCTTGACACACGCAAGGCTGGGCATGCGCGCCACACACACACACACACACAGGAGCTATGAATCGACCCCTGCAACCACAACTAGGTGAGTACACACACACAGCTGGCTCATTTCCAGCGGGAGGTGATAGAGCACTCGCCTACTATCCTCAAAATCCGGGAAACACGAATTAATGTACAATTGTTATGGATTCCATCACACATTAGATTACTCCTTCATGACAAGTTGATACGTTAGCCAAGTACCATAAAGGAGAATGTAGAATATAACTTTGGTATATCTATGTTTAGCATTTGGAATAATATTAGGAGAGAAGTAAATAATGTTATAGGAATGTAATTAGGAACCTGAGTAGATCTGTAACTCACTATTGTCACGTGAACGTAAATAAGTACGTTTATGGAGCAACTTGCAATGTGAACAGACTGACTGATGTTATAGTGGCCAGACTTAGACTGCGTTACAGGTACTTCTGGCAGTTTGGCAGACACAGATGATCAAACTAAATGCAAAGTATGTGGCCAACCCTATGGTCACTATCTTTATCACTGTGTGCTTAATTGTCCACTTATTGAGGAATATAGATATAGTATAATAACTTGTGACATAGTATAGATATAGTATAATATAGTATAATAACTTGTGACAAGATACCAGAGATATCAAGCAAATTTCTTAAATTTGTTTGTAACAGATAATTGCATTGTAGATATAAATCCAAATGTACTCCTCTTAACCCGTTTGGGACCTAATTCCTAGGCTTTTTGTGTATCCATTAGCTCATGCGCTATCGTCCACAGGATGGATATGGGGTGCACAATAAAAACTAGCCACTTCAGTGGCAAAATTAATTTAAATCTGCTTAGCCTTTCGTTTACCTTCCCCTTTTCTCTTTTTCCACCTTCACCGCCCCTTTGCCGTCCCTCCATTATCACATACACCATTTCCCTTCTATCCACTTTCCCAACCACTTTCGCCTCCATCTTCACCACCCATTCCCGTCCCTCCAACTTCCGTCCCTTTCTCTTCTCTCAATTGTTCCTGTTCCCTAACTCCATCTTCCTCATCCCTCTTCCCTCCCTTCCTCCACCTCCACTAGCACTACTACTACTACTACTACTACTACTTCTACTGTTACCACCTGCGATCTAGACCACTGATAAAGTCGTTCCAAGGGAGCAAAGAATTTCCACCTGGAGAACGACCTATTACGATGACCAGAGAAATTTCACCATGAAAACCTTTGGTTGACATATCCTGCTCGTAAACACTGAAGGTATCCCATCGTTGCTACCAGAGCATGCTAAAGACTCGACATAAAAACAAAAGGGAACTTTTAGAGACTTTCTGAAGCAATTATCCAAGCAGAAGACAAGATATAACTATTTTTTTTGACTCCCTGAGAACATTTATTGTGCATATGACCTTGTAAACGTGTCTGAGGACCGATAAACATGTCCAGCTCTCACCTGTATAAGTTACATAGTCATTCTCAGGGTCATACAGCGCCTGTTGACTGGGAGTCAATCAGGTTTGATCCGAGGAAGGATAGGGCAGCTACAATTTCTTGCATCAAGAGCACTTCACCAGCGACTAGGCGTCTCTCTCTCAAAGGGAGTGAAGGAGGAGAGGATAATAGAGAGAGAGGGAAGATAGGGATATTTTTCGTATCAGACAGCAGGTGAGGTGTGATAGAGAGATCTGTCAGGTGCCTTGTTCCCAGCTGCTTGAGTAAACACTACCCCACCCACTGTGACATGACTCCCACTGTGATAGTTTACTGTTACATGACTCCCACCTTGATTACTGTGACATGACTCCCACTGTGATTACTGTGACATGACTGCCACTGATAGTTTACTGTGACCCCACTGTGATATGATGACATTTGATATTTATTCCTCACTGCTGATAAGTTTTACATTCTATCACTAGTTTGTACAGTCATTGTATAAGTTTATATATTTAAGTTTGTACATTTTGTATATTTATTCCTCACAATGCAGTTTTTAAATTGTACAATCATTTACGTTTGTTCAGTCATTTAAGTTCGTACAATCATTTAAGTTCGCACAATCATTAAAGTTCGTATAATCATTTACGTTTGTACAACTATTTCAGAAAACCTGTAAGAAATGCAAATTTCACCATCTTTAACTCTTTTTTTTTTGTGTGTCTTGCCCTAACCAGGGTCTCGAGGAATTAAAAAAAAATATTCAGGGCTTAATAAAAACAATCGTTGATGCTGAGTTGATGATGAAACACTGGCAGAAAATTCCGAGTTTGTAAATAATACATACTATGAGAGGTTATTTCATTTTATTTGTGAAGACGTTTCGTCCACCTGGGATTTAATTAATTCGTTCAGAAAATAACAAGACTTATATGTATATATATAGAAGCCACAATAGTTTTTTTTTTAAACCTAAATACTGAAGGAAAAGGACACCTGCCTACAGTGTACTGTTTTCGCTAAGAGTAGCTTCTTCAGTCCTACAGTATTACAAGGTAAGCAATAATAGGGTGTTATAGAATGAAAAGTGTGGGTGACCAGTAGCAAGGGTGAGGCGAGACAGGAGGTGAGATGATTTGGATCTTAGCAGGAACTTGTTGGTCACAGACCGGGCTGCGGGGGCGTTGACCCTTGAAACCCCCTCCAGGTATATAATACAGCAGGACCTGCCTATCATCGGTCAGAATACTTGCTGCAAATCTTCTACATATTCACTGTTCGTTCTGCTGTCCCGTGGCTTGGTGGCTAAAGCTCTCGCTTCACACGGCGAGTGTCTGGGTTCGATTCCCAGCGAGGGTAGAAACATTGGGCGTGATTCTTTACACCTGTTGTCTATGTTCCCAATCAGTAAAATGGGAACGTGCGTGTTAGTCGACTGGTGTGGGTCGCATCCTGGGACAAAACTGACCTAATTTGCCCGAAATGCTCAGCATAACAAGTGCTTTCTATATAGTAGTATGCCATTGATGTCAGCTAAGCCTGTATACCTTGTACAAGTACTTGTAGTAAATAAAGATATTACTATTATTATTACTTGATGGCGGATCCTAACAGACATACATGATATTCTTTTAGATAAAAGTTTGGAAACATTGAGACTCCCAGACCTTTGCAGGATTGTGTCGGTGGTGGTAATTAAAGCGGCTGCCGCCTCTGTCACTTGTTTTCGCTGATGACCAGTCGTGCCTCATTAAGCTTCATTAAATGGCCACTGTTTTCCCAGTGCTTGCCCGCAGGCGTTATTTAATGTCATGCCCTCTACAGGGGACGCTGTGTTCACGAACTCCAATACCTGCTGATCTAGCAGTTTCTCCCATATACTTCCTGAACACGCAGATGGGAAGTTCTCTGTTTTCTTTCTGTACCAAATATTTGATTGAAGATGAAGATTTGCTGTTTATTTTAATGGATTAATTAAACCCACTCTTTCTACTGGTCACTGCACTGTAAAGTAATTAATACCTTGTTTTGCTTTACTCTCTATTAAGACTGATGAAATCACTCTTCTTCAGTCTTAATATGTGCGGGTTATTTGTGTATTCTATTTATAACCTAACGTAGTCTACCCAAGCATTTACAATAAAAGAAAACCAAAACGTAAGAAATGAGAACTGAAAGGAAGTAATGTGTGCTATAACTGCTGTAAACATCAGACAATATAAAATAAACAAAACAAACAATTTTATAGACTATAGCAGAGTATACAATTGGCATGGAAGTAATTTATATGTATAAACTACTTTATGGACAGCCCCTTGCTATGCAAAGAATTTTGGCCAACTTTAGTTTAGCATCTTCATTATGCACCCCATATCCATCCTTTGTGGGGGTAGTCAAAGGATTACAGTTACGTACATAATAGGTCCATTGACTGGGCCGCAAAATTTCGATAGCTGAACAAGTTAGGTGTATTTACTAGATTATGAGACAAATTGAGTGGTTTACTGAATAAACTTACTAGAATGCTATAGCTTGGTGTATTTCACATGTTAATACTGTAACAATTTGCATTATGAATTATATTCTGAGATCTTGTATAACAATTTGGTTGAACATTTGTATCTGGGAATACTGAGGTAGAAGATTAAGTTTGATCATTACATATGTTGAAACAGATTGGTGGCAGTGTGAACATCACAATGAATGCTAATATTATTGGAATCAACAGAGTTGCTATTGATATATCAGATTTAAACATAATTTATCCATGCAGGGATTAAGTCAGATTCAGGAGGTGGTTTTGACTATATTTTTTAAAGCTGGTGGCTCATGGGGAACTTTTTGCATTGTCTGGAACGACCTTCCATATTTTAGTGCCTTTATTTGCATGACGTTCCTGTGTAGGTTGATTCGAACGAGCGTTATATCAAAGGGAAGCTTATTTCTTGTATTGTGTCTATGTGCTTTGTTGCAGCTCTCCAGGAGAGTCAGAGTGCTGGGTTGAAGTTCATTCTGAATGTCTTGTATATATCAAATGCACAATAGCAAGTGTGTTTATGTTGTATGTTCATTAAGTTGAGATTGTTTAGTGGAGAGGGGAAGAGTGGCTGGAACCTGAATGGGTGATTTTTCTGACAGCTGAATTCTGTTGGGTAACGATGACTTTTAGGTGATTTGCTGCAGTATATCCCCAAGCACAAATACCAACAACGCAAGGATAAATTCGGCACCCTAAGTGAATCTTTAGCAATGAGGCTGTCTCCCACTAATTGGCTCTCCCATTCGCTTCCCAGCCCTTGTGGTGTATGGGTGCGCTGGCAGAGACATCTGGTGGCAATACTGCAAAACTTTATTTTCACCAAGATGATCGATGGTACAGGCGGAGGGTTAATACTGTTTGCATCGAGGAGCTTCTTCAAGTGGCGATATACCCCACAATGCTGAAGTGTTGCTGCCTGCCGTACTGAGGGTCACGTATGGTATCTCCCATGATGAATTGTATGGGATATTGTTGAACGGAGCTATGTGCCGTGTATGAGAGGATTGTCGACGCCTATCAGGACCAGAGGAAAGTTGTATTGACAGGCTTGGAGGTACATCTCTGCGACGTTTCGACGATGTATAAATGGATTAGAATTCGTAATGTACCTTCGAGGCTGGAGAGGTGGACATCAGGGAGGTGTTCCAGCAGTACGGGATTATACACGCATCAACGTAGGGAGATGGTCCCAGGGCATATATGCAGGGATGCTGGAGGGATCATTCTCCCTCAAGATGTCTTTACGAAGGCAAATCCCTTCATATGTAATGATGGAAATTTTCCATACACAGGTTTTCGTGATGTACGTTGGTCAGGTGAGGGACGTGCCGGCTGTGTGGGATGCCGGGGCATATGGCGGTGGATTGCGCATGGAGACGGGACAATCAGCAATGGATCACAGTAATGTAGAGCAGACCATGGACGTAATTGAGGCAGGGAGCGGAGTGGTGCAGAATGGTGTGAAGCAGGGCGTCGATGAGGCGGTGCCTGCAGGCAAGTGGAGTGAGGCGGTAGAGGAGGCTGAGGTGGATGTGACTACACTGCCGTTAGTAACACAGCTGGGAGAGTAAATGACACCTCAGCTGGGTGTGGTGAAGGATGCTGCGGAGGTGGATGTTTGAGGGAAATCCTGGGCAGCCCTGAGACTGAGGGTGAGGTGTGTGAGGTGAGTGAATTTGTGGATGAGGGGGAGGCACCTGGTGAGGGTCGGTGTGCTGGTGAGGGGAGGGGAGATGCAGGTAGGGGTACCAATCCAAGGTTGGAGAGGGTGGTCGAGTTGGAAGTCCACAAGGTTGAGATGATGGAGGTGATGGGGTCGAAGGGTGAATCCCGTAAGAGGCGGGAGGAGAGGACGAAGACGATGTCTTGACTCCGGGCCAGAGAACTGGTAAGAAAGCTTGGGCAGAGGTGGCTAGGGTGGTGACGGGGCCATGAAGGGTAGGGAGATGGGTAGGGATGGGAAGGGGGTTAATGGAAGTGCCAAGGTGTGTAATCCTGTGGAGAAGAGACAACAGAAACAGCGAGGGGAACCAATGCCGTTGCGTTCAAGTGTCTGAGCATGAATGTTCATGGCCTCGAGAATGAGGTCAAGAGAAGATGGTTGAAGTTACGTTGGGACAAATGTTTATAGATGTATGTTTCCTTCAGGAACATAATTATAGGTGTGGGAGGGATTTAGAGTTGAGGGGTTATAGGGTGTTTAAGGCAGTTCGAACTTTTCAAGGGTGGTGTGCTGGTGGGCATAAGTGAGTCCAGCCCTTTTACATTGACATCATGGGAAGAGGAGGAGGGGGGGAGAGTAGTCAGGGTGGCGGGTTGGTGGGGCGAGACACGGGTATGTTTTATAGGCATTTACATGCCTGATCCAACGTGTAGTTGGATGGGGGATCCTGAATGTAGCTGTCATTGCTAGGAGATTGGAACTGTGTAATCAGGGAAAAGGATGTAGAGCCAAGAGGGGTTGCGTGTTGGGATCTTTACGTGAGGTTTTGGGAGCAGTGGGCATGGTGAATGTGGTTCGGGGTGGGGTAGAGTCAGTGGAGCATACTTTTTTTAGGAGAGGTTATGCTTCGCGACTTGACCGGGTGTATGTGTCGCGAGCGGTAGAGGTAGTTAAGGTGGAAAGTATGGATGTGGGGTTCTCTGATCATAGGGGTGTTATAGCTGAGGTGGGGTGGGTAGGAGCGGTGCGGTGTATCAGAGTTACTGGAAATGAAATGTAAGTTTGTTAAATAGGGAGGGTGGTATGGGGAATTTTGCTGCATGGTGGGTGGGGTTGTGGGGCAGGGAGAAGGGGATCAGTGATGTGGTGAGGTGGTGGGCCACACGTGGAAAGGTGGCAATAAAGGAATTTTATGAAAGGGAGGGTAGGGAAGCAGCGAGATATAGGTATGGGTATCAGTATTATTTGGAGGGTCAGTTGAAGGAGTGTTATTCTGTCTCAAGAGGAGGTTGCAGATTTGTGTGGCAAACTACAGGACATACAAAACGAGTGTTTCCAGGGGCTTAGGGTTCGGAGCAGACTTGAGGATGTTTTATGGGACGATAGGGCGTTGGCCATGGTTTTGAGGCATTTCCAGACATGCAGGGAGAGCATGTTGATATCGTCCTTGAAGTGAAGAGATTTGAGGGCTGCAGGCAGGTATGAGACTACTGGGCATGGCGGGTATGCAAGTATTGGTTCAGGCATAAATATTGGAAAATGGATGGAGAGGAAAGTGAGAGGCGGATGGTGTTGGAGGGTATTGTTGAAAGCCTGGGAGATGAGGATCGAAAGGAGTTGGAAGGGGCCATCACCGAGGAGGAGGTTTGGAGGGCAGTGAAGGGGTTACGTTTAGGGAAGGCCCCTGGGATTGATGGTCTACCAGGGGATTTGTATGTCACACATTGGGATGCGTTGCAGGGGGTATTATTGCAGGTTTTAATGTGATGAAGGGTGAGGGTTTAATGGAAGATACGCAAAGGACCGGGGTAGTGGTGTTAGTGCCAAAGGGGAAGGATGAAGGAACTTTGAGAGGTTACAGAGCCATAGTGTTTCTTTGTTCTGATTATAAGATCTTTGCAAAAATCTTGGCGAATCGTATGAAAGGGTTTTGGAGAAGATGTTGGAAAAGTGGCAGTATGGGGTACCAGGCAGGAGTATTAGGACAGGGCATAGGAGGATAAAGGGATTTGTGTAAGATAGTCAGTATGGGGGTGTGTTGGGTTTGGACTGGCAAACCGCATATGATAGTGTGGATAGGCATATGCTGTTGGAAATCTTAACGAAGCAGGGGTTTGGGGATGAGGTGGTAGCTTGAGTTTGTACTTTATATGAGGGAGCGATGGTGAGGGTGCAGGTAAACGGGAGGGTGGGGGCTGCTGTGGGCTTGGGAAGGGGTTTGTGACAGGGGTGCCCCCTGTTGCAGATACTCTTTGCTTGCCTGCAGGACCCCTTTTATAGGCTGGTGAGCAAAGGGGTCTCTGAGGTAGTAGGGGACTCCACTGGTAGTCCAGGAATTGTTGGCTATGTCGACGATACAACCATCTTAGTCAGGGGTATGGAAGGGTTGGAAAACGTTAATAGGATAGTTGAGATTTTCGGGAGGGCCACAGGTATGAGGGTTAATAGGAGAAAGTCCAAACTTTTGGAGGTAGGTACATGGGTAGGGAGTGCTTTGGGGAGTAGGTGTGGGTGGACTTGCGTAGATAGAATAAAAATTTGTGGGGTAGTATTTAGTCATGACCCTTTGTTAGCTAGAGGCATTAACTCATCAGACGTGGGTGGGGTGGCCATGGCTAGGATGGGGGTTTGGAGGGCGGGGGATGTTACTTTCCAGCAGAGGGCGGTGGTCGTAAATACGTTGATTTATAGTAAATTGTGTTTTTTAGCGGTGGTGTTCCCATTGAATGAGGAGGATATTAAGAGGTTGCAGAGTTTTTTTAATATATATGGGGATATGGGAGACATTGGTTGGGGAGGGGGGTTGTAGAGACTAAGGTAAGTAGGGGGTTGGGGTTGATACCCCTGAGGAGTAGGTTACGGAATGTTTATGTGCGTCAGGACTTTCTAGGTCGGGGGTGGGGGAGGAGGGTAGGTTATGAGGGAGGCATGACGGTGGTGTGGTGGGAAAGATTTGAGGGTGTGCGAGGCAGTTTTGCGGGCCCTTATGGTTGCAAGGAGCCTGGCAGGATAATAATAATAATAATAATAATAATAGTTTATTTACACATGGTACAATGATACATAGTTAGGTATAAATGAGATGTACATGCCAAAAGCCCCTAATATGCTGTGCATTGTGGGAGGGGGAGGGGGTGGTGCAGGGGTTGGCAATATACCCCATGTTCGATTGGCTGGCCACATGGAGTTGATGAGGAAGCTTAAATTGCTGCCTAGGGTTAGGAAAATGGGGTATAGATTCATGCAGGGCATCTTGGCTTCAAGGGAGCAATTATTTATAATGGGTGTGGTGAGGGATGGGTTATGTAATAGGTGTGGTGGGCTTGACACAGCATACATTCGGTGTACTTCTGTGAGGGTTTGGATGGTGTGATGGAGTGGTTTAGTGGGGTTCTCAGGGGGTGGGGGTGGGGGTTTGTGGATGCTTCGGGCACTTAGTTTGGACATCAAGGGTTTTCCGGAAGGCGTTAGGAGGACGACATCGTATTTGCTACTTGATTATATTCACAAGTCGTAGGGTATGAGGGAGTTAAGGGGAGCTATCCACATTCGGGCATTGGCTGCGACTTTTTATAGGACAAGGTGTTGCAACCAGAGCCTATATGCAGGGGTATGGGATCAGGCTTTTCGGAGGGATATTGCCTTATGACAATACAATCGTTGCTACCGGGAGGGGGGGCATGATGTCAGAGGGGTTGGACACACGTAGGGTAGGGATGTGGGTAGGAGTCAGGTTAGGTGCATGGATGTGTTTTTTTGTGGCGTGAAAACGTTTTGTGGTTGGATGGTGTACATGAGTTTTGAGGTGACGTGAGGGGGGGTGCGGGGGGGTAGGGCGTATGCTTGGGGTTTGACTGGGGGGTGAGTCAGGGGATAGGTCGATGGGTGCCGTCTGTGCTTCGGTAGTTTTGGTACCCTTTGGGCTGTGTTCCATTGTTCGGTCACTGTGGTGTGATTATGGTGCTTTCTCGCTCCATTAGATATGACGATTACAAAGTCATCGTGTGTTGTTTTTAATTTACACATTATGTGACGGATGGGAATACAATGGACGTCGGACCTTAGCACTGTACACGAGCAATAAGAGTAGCGCTTCGATTGGACCATTTACAAAGTGTGACTTTGTAAATGGTCCAATCGGCAATTCGTTTCTCGGGTTTGTGTATTGCAGTCGGTATTGTGCCTTTTTTGTTATTTACTGTAACGTACCTTGTCGATGCAATGGTAGATGTCTAATGAGTGTGTGTGGCTCTGGGTGCATTATCATATTGCCATCTATTATCATGTGGTGGCGTTCTACGTTATATTGGTTTTTCCTATTGTATCGGAAGCTCATATGTTGTGTACAGAGCAAAGTAGGGCCATAATGATGAAGTGATAAAAGTTACTTGGTTATGTAAAATGTCATGAGTGGTATGATTTAAATGAAATATAACTAATTTTCTTTGTATGTGCCTAGATATTCAGCGTTCATTTACGATGACATGTTCCCTGTGCAACTAATATGGATATCCTTTTATAGGAGCAAGTAGTGTGCGGGAGCACTGACTTTACACTGTTCTTAGGGTGTATATATGATTTGTATTACGACGTATGTGGTTTGATATTATATTATAACTAGGTTACCAGGTTTTTCATGTATTAATATTGGTAGAAATACCGACAATATGTTAAGTAAAAGAACACAAATGCAAGTAATGTGACATTTTATTGTGGCAACGTTTCGCTCACCAGGAGTTTTTCAAGCCGCGGCTGAAAAACTCCTGAGACGAAACGTTGCCAATAAATGTCACATTAGTTGCATTTTTTTTACTTAACAGGTTTTCATGTATGTTAGGTTGGTATCCGGGTTTGGGATGACGGTTGTGTGTTTGTGATAAAAATTGCTCTATTAGGTTTGTCTTCCGCAGCCTTGAGGTGGCGTTTTATGCATTAGATGCCGACAATGTATTGGACGGTAGATTCATGAGCTTTGAGCTCTTCTTGTACTGTGTTTTAGTGAGACATTCTATGTATTGTACCATGACGTTTGTATTTTCTGTCATGTCTATCATATCAAACACATATTTTGTAGGTATCTTGTTATAGTTATGTTAGTGTGCGTTGGTTATGACGCGAGGTTGGTCTCTATATCTTCGTTATCTCTTGACAAGCTGTGCAGTCATGTTCAATTTGTATGTTCACTTGTTGTAATTAAGCTCGGTGAGCAATATATTTATAAATTCTATGACCCATGATGTATCTTTATGCTTTGTCTTTTGACAAGTGATGTATGTTTTTAAATAAAATATAAAAAAAAATGGCTCTCGAAATTGAAAAGTATGAATGACTAGGAATAGAAACTGCTTTTTTTATTTTCAATGGACCGCTATGAAAATACGAGGTTCTCAATCGAAATAAGTTAAATCGTTTGATTTTTATGGATTATCATAAGATAAATAGGCATGAATTTTTTTGTTAGTTACCTGTTGTCAAAGCTAGTCATAAGTTTGCCTAAGACACTCTAATATAGAAGCGGATTATGCCAATAAATCACCTTTACCATTAATATATAAACTAATTGTTAAATTCTTAAATGTTTTAATTTCAGTACCTCAATTTTGTAAACCTAGTTAATCACTACAATTACCTAACCTTACTATCAGTATAATCATTGTGTCACTATTGAGTAAGACCTATCATAAGACTGCCTGAAAAGCCTAGGCATACCTAGGCATATTATCGGCCATCTTGTAATATCTACCTCATAAAATGTATAATAATATAAGTACACCCCACTTTGTAATATTACTAGAAATAAAGAATTTGAATTTGAATTTGATAAACACTTGACTTGGTGTGTGTGAGAGGTGCCGGTAACGTCTGTGTGACCTATTGATAAAGACTAATTGCAGTGAAATTTTTGTTCATGCAAAGTTAAACCTACGGGTGGGCTTTATCAAGTGAATAACATATGTGAGATACAGATCGCTTATATAGTCATCAAGGGTGCTAAGGTCAGGTACTTCAAGGTTTAAAGGAGAGGTACTCAAGGCTGCCTACTTGCCCGGGTTAGGCTACCTTTGTTC
The DNA here is from genome assembly GCA_009830355.1 of Cherax destructor. Taxonomy (NCBI): domain Eukaryota; kingdom Metazoa; phylum Arthropoda; class Malacostraca; order Decapoda; family Parastacidae; genus Cherax; species Cherax destructor. The sequence continues at coordinate 19,237 of WNWK01005832.1, forward strand.
CAAAATAGTGTGCAGTATAGGGGTTGTTTGATGTTACTTGTAAGTTTTATTGAAGACAATTCCAAGCATCAACGCATAACCGTATCGTTTCCCTAGAACTTGGCTTTATCCCACGTTATTAAGTGTGAGAATTGTGTACACACGCGTTGAAGAGCAATAGTACAAAATACCGACACTGGAAAAATAGACGTAAATTCTGTATAATGCGATCCTTTATTGACAGCATTTCCATACACGCATTGTTGATTTTATCCATTCTACATTCTATAGGCAAATTTCTAGCAGTCTAATGCCGGAAATGTTTTCAACCCTTGTTTCCTTGGATCCGCTGTATGGCTTAGAGGTCCTTGTAAAGCCTCATTATGGTCTTGGTGGTAACTACTGCGACATCGTTATTGTTTTCTGTAAAATGGGATATACTGTGTTAGCTGAGACCCTTGTTGGTAGTACATACCTCCTGACTTGTCGTTCTGGCTTTTGTCGTTGTGGAGTATTATTATTAATGTTTGCAATGGAAGATCGTGTGGCAAGGCAGTCTGAGCTTAGTGAAATCGTCCTCCATGTAATCTTGTTCCTCCTTTGTGATTATGTAGCTGTAGACAAATACAGCCTTCCCGTGGATGAAACATTGTACCAGTAAAGAAAGTAACTGAGGTTAATATTTTTATCAGCACTCATCAGCGTTACCCCTACAATTTACATCATTTGTGTGCCCTCAGAACCACTGTACATTCGTTTTACTTCTGCATTCACAGCCTAATTAATAAGGTATGTACTTATTTACTTACTAATTGCCGTGTCATGTGGCTTGCAAGAAGTAGCTTGGAGCAGTATCATATGTGTAATAGTTGAAGACCTGATTTCTTGCCAGGCCTTTGCTCTGTTGTGTTGGAAGTAACACGATGTTTCTTGTCGGATTCTCTGTAGATCATTTCGCCGTTGTTTTGATACATGAGAGGGTCCTCTCTAAACTAGCGACACTAGAGTTGCTGGTGCTGTCTCGGTTACAAGCATATTTGTGTTCTTGGACACCTGCTGGAAGATTCCTCTCAGCTCCCATGCAAAACTTATTATATTCCCCGACATGTGGGTGTGTCATAGGGAATTTTCATCCTGATTAAATGTCTGATGGCAACTATGCTGATGTTGCGTGGTGTTACTGGCCACTTCTCCTCCAGGTAAAATCAAGATTCTGGGTTTTATGGTAATAGCTTTGTTGATAGAATTGAGTTTAGTCTCAGCTCTGCATTTACAGTCTGGCATAAAATAGGGAGAGAAGCGTATTCCTGTTGAAGAAACCAGTAATGTACTGGAAATCTTCATCTAAGAATTCAGGACTGGAGATACAGACAGTTCTTAGGAAAAAAACTCAATTATTTCACCTCTTTTGATGTGAGTGTTGAGGTGTAAGTAGAAATAAGTAAGATCATCTTTATTTGTGAATTTTCTTTCAGTGTACAAAAAAGCCCACAAACAAATATGACATTATTCATTTTTACTCACACCAAGACACTCGTACAAATGGAAGAATATAGAGATAGTATAATAACCTATGTGATATGTCAAGATATCTTATTAATGAAAATAAGAGACCAGACATATTAGTGAAATATAAAGGATTTGGAAAGAGGATTAGGAAACACAATTCTGAAGAAAAATGAAAAGGGGTGTACAGGAAAAGTAGCATGCGACGTAAATAAGCTACAGTTCAATATTAATAAAATACATTAAGCTCAGGGTTGGTTCGTATACCCAGCTCTTGATGGCCAATACACTCTTGTATGTTACAGGAATAATACTAGATGGACTTCCTAGCTCTGAGTTGTTATCTATGTTGTTTTACTCCCTATTGTATTCTTGTCAATGTATTTTGTCAATATGTTTTGTCTTGAAATAAAGTATATACAAAATCAAAAGATGGGGTGGTAGGGGAAGTGGAATATGCAAATGGCTTCAGAAAGAAATCTAAATATTCTTCCTTGAAGCCTTTTTATCCACTTCCCCGAGGCTATGGGTCCCACAATGTACACCAGAGGTGGACCCCATCCTATATATATATATATATATATATATATATATATATATATATATATATATATATATATATATATATATATATATATATATATTATATTTATATATGTATATTTATATATGTATATTTATATATATGTGTATATATATATATATATATATATATATATATATATATATATATATATATATATATATATATATATATATATATATATATACGTGCCGATTAGGTAAAACTTGCGATTTTGGCTTAAATAGCAACGTCACCTTACCATATAAGACAAGCGAAAATTTGTGTATGCAATAATTTCGCAAAAATCATTCTGAACATAACGAAAAAAATATATTTAATTGCGTTTGTTTATTGTTAAATTATTGTTAACGTATCTAAAATATATTTAGTTAGGTAAGGCTAAATTAAATTGCGCTTGTTGTAATAAGGTTAGGTAGGTTTTCAAAGTTTCTCTTGGTACAAAATTATAAATTTTTACATTATCATAAATGAAAAAAATATATCTTTAAACGTATAAGAGAAAATTTTAGAAAGAACTTTATTTTAAATGAGTTCTTGCTAATTGAAAGGGGGTAAGGCAGCTGGGATTGATGGGATAAAGATAGAAATGTTAAAAGCAGGTGGGGATATAATTTTGGAGTGGTTGGTGCTATTATTTAATAAATGTATGGAAGAGGGTAAGGTACCTAGGGATTGGCAGAGAGCGTGTATTGTTCCTTTGTATAAAGGCAAAGGGGACAAAAGAGAGTGCAAAAATTATAGGGGAATAAGTCTGTTGAGTGTACCTGGTAAAGTGTATGGTAGAGTTATTATTGAAAGAATTAAGAGTAAAACAGAAAGCAGGATAGCAGATGAACAAGGGGGCTTTAGGAAAGGTAGGGGGTATGTAGACCAAGTTTTTACAGTGAAACATATAGGTGAACAGTATTTGGATAAGGGTAAAGATGTTTTTGTGGCATTTATGGATTTGGAAAAGGCGTATGATAGGGTAGATAGGGGGCAATGTGGCAGATGTTGCAGGTGTATGGAATAGGAGGAAGGTTACTGAAAGCAGTGAAGAGTTTTTATGAGGATAGTGAGGCTCAGGTTAGAGTGTGTAGGAGGGAAGGGACTATTTCCCAGTAAAAGTGGGCCTTAGACAAGGATGTGTGATGTCACCGTGGTTGTTCAATATATTTATAGACGGGGTTGTAAGAGAAGTGAATGCGAGGGTCTTGGCAAGAGGTGTTGGGCTAAAAGATAAAGAAGCAAATACAAAGTGGGAGTTGTCACAGTTGCTTTTTGCTGATGGCACTGTGCTTTTGGGAGATTCTGAAGAGAAGCTGCAGAGGTTGGTGGATGAATTTGGTAGGGTGTGTAAAAGAAGAAAATTGAAAGTGAATATAGGAAAGAGTAAGGTGATGAGGATAACAAAAGAATAGGTGACGAAAGATTGGATATCAGATTGGAGGAGAGAGTATGGAGGAGGTGAATGTATTCAGATATTTGGGAGTGGACATGTCAGCGGATGGGTCTATGAAGGATGAGGTGAATCATAGAATTGATGAGGGAAAAGGGTGAGTGGAGCACTTCGGAGTCTGTGGAGACAAAGAACCTTGTCCATGGAAGTAAAGAGGGGAATGTATGAGAGTATAGTTATACCAACGCTCTTATATGGGTGTGAAGCATGGGTGATGAATGTTGCAACGAGGAGAAGGCTGGAGGCAGTGGAGATGTCATGTCTGAGGTCAATGTGTGGTGTGAATATAATGCAGAGAATTCGGAGTTTGGAAATTAGGAGGAGGTGCGGGATTACCAAAACGATTGTCCAGAGAGCTGAGGAGGGGTTGTTGAGGTGGTTTGGACATGTAGAGAGAATGGAACGAGACAGAGTGACTTCGAGAGTGTATAAATCTGTAGTGGAGGGAAGGCGGGGTAGGGGTCGGCCTAGGAAAGGTTGGAGGGAGGGGTAAAGGAAGTTTTGTGTGCGAGGGCTTGGACTTCCAGCAAGCATGTGTGAGCGTATTTGATAGGAGTGAATGGAGGCATATGGTTTTTAATACTTGACGTGCTGTTGGAGTGTGAGCAAAGTAACATTTATGAAGGGATTCAGGAAACCGGCAGGCCGGACTTGAGTCCTGGAGATGGGAAGTACAGTGCCGGCACTCTGAAGGAGGGGTGTTAATGTTGCAGTTTTATAACTGTAGTGTAAAGCACCCTTCTGGCAAGACAGTGATGGAGTGAATGATGATGAAAGTTTTTCTTTTCGGGCCACCCTGCCTTGGTGGGAATCGGCCGATGTGTTAATAAAAAATATATATATATATATATATATATATATATATATATATATATATATATATATATATATATATAATGTCGTGCTGAATAGGTAAAACTGGTAAGTTAGCAAGACTTTGGTGAATACTGGGGTTCTTTTGACGAAATAACGCTTAAAACATAATTGTTAGGCTGTACTGTATTTCCCACAAAGCTCTGCTGCTACTTTCTGTCATAAGTCTTATACATTCTGTCACGTTGTTTGTTGTGGTTCTGGTTAAAGGCTTTGTCAGTCCGAGGAGTTGTTAGGTCCTACAGACTTCATTAAGTTGGTGTACTACCAAAGACGCCATCCCAACTTATTCTTAGCTACATCTTTTGCGTTGAATATTTACAGTTACTTACGTAGTAACTAGGTTTCTCCTCGCAGAGTGCCCCATGCTACAAATATATAAATATTGTCTTAACCTTCCACGCAGAGGTTTGCTAGAGTTCGGTCGGTCCAGTTTGCGTGAACTATAACTGATCATAGGTATATATGATACATGTTCAACACCTGGATACCTTAGGACATGTTTCACCCACCAGGTGTTTAATCAGTCAAATACACAAACATGTAAGGAGGAAACTTACATGGGAACCAGAGATATAGTGCTACCCAGGTACTGCAAAGGGATCTTACTGGTCATCTTCAGCTATTTATCAAATTTTAATTAGATCGCCTACCCGTTTATTGACTCTTAAAAAGTATTTAGTTGCCAACAGAATTTAATTTAAAGATCGAGGGAAAAAAAGGGGAAGCACGATATTAATATCTTACAGCAAGATCATTATTGTTCCGAGCCTGTCAAAAAAAAAAATCCTGAAGATAAAGAATGTAATGTGTGGACAGAGTTGGGCTAAGCCAGGAGAGAAGCGGAAATATCTGATCCGATACACACACAAAGCAGATCTCAAAGTGAGTATCTGAAGACATGAGCCAAGATTTCGGATTACCTCTGATGCAATGGTATGCCAAACAAATATCCTCTAGAAATGTGGTCGACCCTTGTGGATTTACGCAGCTGCCTGAACCTTAACCTTAATCAGAGCTGTCTGTTAAGAAATTGCCATCAAAGCACTGCTTCCACTCCCCCTTCCCCTTCCACTCCCCTTCCCTCCCCTCCGAAGCAGAGTCACCTTCACATGCTGAGAGAAGAGGTTCCTTGGACAGCTCTTGAGAGATTACTGTCTCCCAAACACACTCCATGGAAGAAGTTGGGCTAAAAGGGGAAAGAGACTAGTGGCTCCTAACCGCAGGATTTTTAAAGGAGAGAAATGTCCTTTAGTGAGTTTAACGTTTTTTCGCTAATAAACAAACAGAAATCTAGTAATCACAGACTTCGTAAATTATACTACCAGACATGTTGAAAATTTAATTAATTACAATAAACACATGCCGATTATTTATGCCTAATGTTATGATATCCTCTGATAAAATTTTAATTGCGTGTGTTCCATTAACATTAAAGTCTTCTTATCACTTATGCAAATGATTATCTTTTTTCCCTTGCAAATCTGCATTACTTTTTTGCTGTATGAAATATAATTGCACTATTTTTTAATTGTATCCAAGTCCCATTTTATCTCCATGTTACAACTTAAAATTGTCATTTATATTTTTCACTTATGATTTATTCGAATAGGACCGGGCATTGGGTATCTTTTAAATAGTAAGTACCTAACTCAATGGTAATATATATATATATATATATATATATATATATATATATATATATATATATATATATATATATATATATATATATATATTATATATATATATATATATATATATATATATATATATATATATATATATATATATATATATATATATATGTCGTGCCGAATAGGTAAAACTGGTCAATTAGCAAGAACTCATTTAAAATTAAGTCCTTTCTAAAATTTTGTCTTATACGTTTAAAGATATATTTGTTTAATTTATGTTAATGTAAAAATTTATAATTTTGTCGCTGGTCGCCCTGTGGTCCTTGGTTTCTATGATGAGTTTTTCACCCAGCTCTTTGAGAAACTTTAGAGCACACTTGCCCCATGCTCCAAGGGTTTCCGACCCTATTGTGGTCTCCCTGTAGCTGGCAGCTCCACCCCCTTCGGCTACAGAATATGGCAAGTAGGTTTCTGCCATTGTGGGAGCTCAGGTGTAGTCCCAAGCAATCTTCTTACCATCCTTCCAGGGTAGCATGGTGGCTCCATCAGGACGCTTTTGACTTCCATCAGACCTTCTTCACTTGGGGTTCCCGTTGACCTGGACAACGGGCTGTGGCGAGGCTTCTCTTTATGATGTTATTGACGTCCTCATGTCTAGCATACTTCCCTTCTGATGTGACACACGAGACCATGAAGTCCGAATTGATCAGCCGTCGCCCTGCCGCAAATCCACCTATGTTCGGTGAGTATGGGGGCGGCTAGGCGAAGCGCAACACGAATGGCCTGTGGGTCGAGTCGAGACCCCAGAGAGGAATTGGGAACAGCTAGAAGGAAATCTGAGTGTGGTGCCTTCACCGCTAGGAGACAAGCTTTGTTCTTTCCTGAAGCGCTGGTGAGCATTGTGTTGGCAATTTTTTCCATGATCGGTTTGTCCCAGTGGGACTGTTTGTGCTCTTTGGGAGGAGCTGGTCTACTATATATATAAATATATATATATATATATATATATATATATATATATATATATATATATATATATATATATATATATTTATTTTTTATTTTTTTTTTTATTAACACATCGGCCGATTCCCACCAAGGCAGGGTGGCCCGAAAAAGAAAAAAACTTTCATCATCATTCACTCCATCACTGTCTTGCCAGAAGGGTGCTTTACACTACAGTTATAAAACTGCAACATTAACACCCTCCTTCAGAGTGCCGGCACTGTACTTCCCATCTCCAGAACTCAAGTCCGGCCTGCCGGTTTCCCTGAATCCCTTCATAAATGTTACTTTGCTCACACTCCAACAGCACCTCACACTCCAACAGCACGTCAAGTATTAAAAACCATATGCCTCCATTCACTCCTATCAAATACGCTCACACATGCTTGCTGGAAGTCCAAGCCCTCGCACACAAAACTTCCTTTACCCCTCCCTCCAACCTTTCCTAGGCCGACCCTACCCCGCCTTCCCTCCACTACAGATTTATACACTCTCGAAGTCACTCTGTCTCGTTCCATTCTCTCTACATGTCCAAACCACCTCAACAACTCCTCCTCAGCTCTCTGGACAATCGTTTTGGTAATCCCGCACCTCCTCCTAATTTCCAAACTCCGAATTCTCTGCATTATATTCACACCACACATTGACCTCAGACATGACATCTCCACTGCCTCCAGCCTTCTCCTCGTTGCAACATTCATCACCCATGCTTCACACCCATATAAGAGCGTTGGTATAACTATACTCTCATACATTCCCCTCTTTACTTCCATGGACAAGGTTCTTTGTCTCCACAGACTCCGAAGTGCTCCACTCACCCTTTTCCCCTCATCAATTCTATGATTCACCTCATCCTTCATAGACCCATCCGCCGACATGTCCACTCCCAAATATCTGAATACATTCACCTCCTCCATACTCTCTCCCTCCAATCTGATATCCAATCTTTCGTCACCTATTTTTTATGTTATCCTCATCACTTTACTCTTTCCTATATTCACTTTCAATTTTCTTCTTTTACACACCCTACCAAATTCATCCACCAACATCTGCAGCTTCTCTTCAGAATCTCCCAAAAGCACAGTGTCATCAGAAAAAAGCAACTGTGACAACTCCCACTTTGTATTTGCTTCTTTATCTTTTAGCCCAACACCTCTTGCCAAGACCCTCGCATTCACTTCTCTTACAACCCCATCTATAAATATATTGAACAACCACGGTGACATCACACATCCTTGTCTAAGGCCCACTTTTACTGGGAAATAGTCCCCTTCCCTCCTACACACTCTAACCTGAGCCTCACTATCCTCATAAAAACTCTTCACTGCTTTCAGTAACCTTCCTCCTATTCCATACACCTGCAACATCTGCCACATTGCCCCCTATCTACCCTATCATACGCCTTTTCCAAATCCATAAATGCCACAAAAACATCTTTACCCTTATCCAAATACTGTTCACCTATATGTTTCACTGTAAACACTTGGTCTACACACCCCTACCTTTCCTAAAGCCCCTTGTTCATCTGCTATCCTGCTTTCTGTTTTACTCTTAATTCTTTCAATAATAACTCTACCATACACTTTACCAGGTACACTCAACAGACTTATTCCCTATAATTTTTGCACTCTCTTTTGTCCCCTTTGCCTTTATACAAAGGAACAATACACGCTCTCTGCCAATCCCTAGGTACCTTACCCTCTTCCATACATTTATTAAATAATAGCACCAACCACTCCAAAATTATATCCCCACCTGCTTTTAACATTTCTATCTTTATCCCATCAATCCCAGCTGCCTTACCCCTTTCATTCTACCCACTGCCTCACGAACTTCCCCTACACCCACAACTGGCTCTTCCACACTCCTACAAGATGTTATTCCTCCTTGCCCTACACACGAAATCACAGCTTCCCTGTCTTCATCAACATTTAACAAATCCTCAAAATATTCTCTCCATCTTCCCGATACCTCTAACTCTCCATTTAATAACTCTCCTCTCCTATTTTTAACTGTCAAATCCATTTGTTCTCTAGGCTTCCTCAACTTATTAATCTCATTCCAAAACTTTTTCTTATTTTCAACAAAATTTGCTGATAACATCTCACCCACTCTCTCATCTGCTCTCTTTTTACATTGCTTCACCACTCTTTTAACCTCTCTTTTCTCTCCATATACTCTTCCCTCCTTGCATCACTTCTACTTTGTAAAAACCTCTCATATGCTAACGTTTTCTCCCTTACTACTCTCTTTACATCATCATTCCACCAATCGCTCCTCTTCCCTCCCGCACCCACTCGCCTGTAACCACAAACTTCTGCTGAACACTCTAACACTACATTTTTAAATCTACCCCATACATTTTCGACCCCATTGCCTACACTCTCACTAGCCCATCTATCCTCCAATAGTTGTTTATATCTTACCCTAACTGCCTCCTCTTTTAGTTTATAAACCTTCACCTCTCTTTTACTTACTGATTCTATTTTCCTTGTATCCCATCTACCTTTTACTCCCACTGTAGCTATAACTAAAAAGTGATCTGATATATCTGTAGCCCCTCTATAAACATGTACATCCTGAAGTCTACTCAACAGTCTTTTATCTACCAATACATAGTCCAACAAACTACTGTCATTACGCCCTACATCATATCTTGTATACTTATTTATCCTCTTTTTCTTAAAATATATATTACCTATAACTAAACCCCTTTCTATACAAAGTTCAATCAAAGGGCTCCCATTATCATTTACACCTGGCACCCCAAACTTACCTACTACACCCTCTCTGCATGTTTCTCCCACTTTAGCATTTAGGTCCCCTACCACAATTACTCTCTCATTTGGTTCAAAAGTTCCTATACATTCGCTTAACATCTCCCAAAATCTCTCTCTCTCCTCTACACTCCTCTCTTCTCCAGGTGCATACACGCTTATTATGACCCACTTTATATATAATATATATATATATATATATATATATATATATATATATATATATATATATATATATATATATATATATATAATGTCGTGCCGATTAGGTAAAACTTGCTATTTTGGCTTAATTACCAACGCTCTTCTTGCCGAATAAGGCAAGCGAAAATTTGTGTATGCAATAATTTCGCAAAAATCATTCTGAACCTAACGAAAAAAATATATTTCATTGTGTTTATTATTAAATTATTGTAAACTTATCTAAAATATTTTTAGTTGCATTAGGCTAAATTAAATTGCGCTTGTTATAATAAGCTTAGGTAACTTTTCTAACTTTCTTTTGGTACAATTTTTTTTTTTTTACATTAATATAAATGCAAAAATATATCATTAAACGTATAAGAGAAATTTTTAGAAAGAACTTAGCTTTAAATGAGTTCTTGCTAATTGACCACTTTTACCTATTCGGCACGACATTATTTATATACTAATTGTAATAAGTAGGATACATTTACTTAACACTGGTTGTACTGAGAGGACCGAAGAAGTCTTCAGTTTCCTAATGTAAATGTGTCCCATGGCTCAGTTGGTAACCCACTCAGCTCACATACTGAGTGTCCCTGGTTCGATCCCCAGTATGAGTGGAAACGATGGGTATGTTTCCTTATACCTGCTGTCCATATTCACCTATCAAGTAGGTACCTGGATGTCAGTCTACTGTTATGGGTGGCATCCTGGGGGTGGTAGTATACCTTACATAGGGCTGGGCTTTGAAATGAGCTGAGAGAGGATAACAGCTCTTAGCTTGTAAAACTGACCTGTGTAAATAAAAAATGTAAATGTTAAATTAAAGTTTTTAGTAAAGTCTCCAACGTTGTAATACGAAGAAAGATTGTGTACCTCTCTCTTGCCTCAGTATTTCCTCATATTGAGGGTAAAAAAGATCCACTACTTCCTGATCACGATATGATGATGATGATGATGATAATAATAATAAAAATAATAACATTATTATTACTATTATTATTTGTATCAAGTATTCATCTCCCTGTTACGACAGGAAGTTTGTGTTAACGTTACGCGTACGTACATGCATATATAAGTGATCTGTAAGTCTTTAGCTCAGTGGTTGTAAGGACTTGCCCAGTATGAGCCAGTAGGCCTGCTGCAGTGTTCCTCCTTTCTTATGTTCTTATATATAGAAGGAGGTGCGGGATTACCAAAACTATCATCCAGAGGGCTGAGGAGGAGTTGTTGAGGTGGTTCGGACATGTAGAGAGGATGGAACAATATAGAATGACTTCGAGAGTGTATATATCTGTAGTGGAGGGAAGGCGGGGTAGAGGTCGGCCTAGGAAAGGTTGGAGGGAAGGGGTAAAGGAGGTTTTGTGTGCGAGGGGCTTGGACTTCCAGCAAGCATGCGTGAGCGTGTTAGGAGCGAATGGAGACAAATTTTTTTAGGACTTGAAGTGATGTTGGAGTGTGAGCAAGGTAATGTTTATGAAGGGATTCAGGGAAACAGGTAGGCCGGACTTGAGTCCTGGAGATGGGAAGTACAGTGCCGGCACTCGGAAGGAGGGGTGTTAATTTTGCAGTTTTATAACTGTGGTGTAGGCAAGCCTCTGGCAAGAAAGTGATGGAGTGAATGATGGTTAAAGTTTATCTTTTTCGGGACACCCTGCCTTGGTGTGAGACGGCCGATGTGTTAGTAAATGGTCAGTGCTGCGAATTCTAAACAGTTAGCGTAGCTGGGCGTCAAAGTATTGACCAGTGTGGTACGGGTAGCAGAGTACTGTGTACCTTTTTCCAAGGTTCGTAGGTTCGAGTCTCCTTCCGCCTGAGATTAATGTTTGTTTGTATATATATATATATATATATATATATATATATATATATATATATATATATATATATATATATATATATATATATATTGTGTGTGTGTGTGTGTGTGTGTGATTTAGTCATTTTTATATATTTACATAATGTGATACAGGGTGGGGAGATACTGATAACTGTTTATACGCAGGATAATTTCCCAGAAAAATCTATTATCGCAACAGAAAAGTTAAGCATATCAGCTGCGACACTCGACCTGCTACAGAGTAAGCGGCTTGGTCTTAACATTAATGGTATTCAATACCAACTAGTTGAACAATTAAACATATGTGCAGCACTTGGGTCACTTTATTCTGGAGACACTTCGCTAATCAGTGGCTTTTTCCAATGAATACGAAGGTTATTATTTGGAGATAGAAGAACATGAGGTAATCTTCCTCTCAGCCCTGAAGGTGTTGAAAATGGAGACCGTAGAGAATGATATAATTACCCACTCAATCTTGAAGGTGTTCATCACCTTAGTCTTGATGAATGTGAAGCACAGGCAGGAAGGTGAACGCTTGTATAGGAGTCACACGAGGTGTGGTAATTGAAGGTATCGTCACCAGTGGATGGGGCCCACTGGCAGAAACAGGTCATGGCCAAGAACTGGGCCAGAGGTAGCAGAAGATATTATCAGTACCAAGAGTCCATAGTGTTGCTGTGTTAAAAAAAAAATGTCATTTTACTGATTGTATAATACCAACAAGTTGAAGAATTTGCCACATGTGCAACACCTGAGTATCTGAAGACGTTTCGCCATCCAGTGGCTTCATCATTTCATTACAAAGGTTTTTAATTAGAATTAGTAGAAGAAAAAGAGGTAATCCCTCAGATATTTTTTAGTTTAGGAAAATGCATATTGAAGTGGATCATCCCATATATGTGACTGAATCCAGCAAATCACTACCTAATACTACCCTTACTTAATTCACGAGTTGGGGTCGGGGTATTATGAGGTGGTATTATTCTCCATCAGATGTTTGGTTAGTTAATGTGTACATTTATATAAGATTCACTGATAGCGACTGATGGTATTGTTGCTAATAATCATTTCATGTGTATATTCAGTCCACCAGTTAACTTGATTATATATAGTTACCGATTCACATCTTACAACTTGAAATAATCTGTTTTATATCCCCATGTCAAATGTGATAATAATTTAAAATTCTTGTGGAAATTATTTGGGTACGTGCTGAGGAAGAAAGGATCCCTCGTCTAGCTTACATTCAAGTACATCATAAGTCAGCGTACATGGTCTTCTGCTAAAACTGTCTACCCTACGTCCAACTTTCACAGTCGCCGCCTGGTTGAATCCTCCCTTATACACAACTTTCCCTGTATGAATCTTAGCCCTGGCTTTGTCTCTGTAGATGCTTTCCTCTCCCATTACATTGTTAAATGCTCCAAACTTCAGAACACCCGAGACTTAACCTGATTCCGTCCCCTTCTTTCTCTTCCCCCTTCTCCTCTTTCTCCTTTCTCCTCTGGGTTCTCTTTCTTTTCTTTTCTTTTGCCTTGTATCTGTCCTCTATTTTATTTAGTTTATTTTTCCCCATTGTGTTCTTGTTCTTACCATTGCGGGCCGCCAGCGTCTTTGCACTGCTCCTTTCCTAGTTTATGACTGACTCCACTACTACTACCACTACCACTTGCACTACTACCTCCATTACCCCTCCACCACTTTCTTGTGCCCTCCCCTGTCTGCCTGCCTATAAATACCCCTTCCACCTGTCCTTCGTGTTAGTGTGACTTTGTAAATGGTCCAAGTCGGACCGAAACGTCGTCGTAAGCTCCTCTCCTTTTATATGTGCATGTTGTGTGTGTATAAGTCAGCGTACATCATAAGTCAGCGTACATCATAAGTCAGCGTACATCATAAGTCAGCGTACATCATAAGTCAGCGTACATCATAAGTCAGCGTACATCATAAGTCAGCGTACATCATAAGTCAGCGTACATCATAAGTCAGCGTACATCATAAGTCAGCGTACATCATAAGTCAGCGTACATCATAAGTCAGCGTACATCATAAGTCAGCGTACATCATAAGTCAGCGTACATCATAAGTCAGCGTACATCATAAGTCAGCGTACATCATAAGTCAGCGTACATCATAAGTCAGCGTACATCATAAGTCAGCGTACATCATAAGTCAGAGTACATCATAAGTCAGAGTACATCATAATACATAAACTTCGAACTTGCATCCTAGTACAGAAGCGTCAACAGATACAGCCATGTACTTATGTCATAATGAGTATGCAACTTTACCCATGGGTTCTTTGTAGATAAAATTTATTATTATTAAGTATTCTACATTATGGGTGCCACACATGTGTCTTTACCATCAAACTCTCGTCCAGTACATGAATAAATCTGCTCAATAAAATTTATAATCGTTCTTAAAGAGGAAAAGCTAAATATTCATTCGGTAGTTACAGGAAAAGCAAAGGTTGAAGAATCTAGTGATGTTCGCTGATGTTCGTTCAAGGTGTCGCTGTCAGTGATCGTTGTGCAGTAGAAGCCAGAGGGACGCTCTCTTCCTAGCAATATTCCTACACTACTTCTAACCTTGTAAGTCAAAAACAGCTGTTTTTTATGAATAAGATTATTATTATAATAATGGGGGAGCGCTAAACCCATAGGATTATACAGCGCATGGGGGGGGATAGAAGGCATTCAGGCTCAATTCAGGGAACCAGAGCACAGATCCAATTCCCTAGATCAAGAGCCCCTCACCAGCGTCAATGAACCTTCCTTGAGGGGTTTATGAATAAGATTACCAAATTGATCGCATCAAATGAGCTGCCCTTTGAACAGTGAGGCTTCCGTCTATATTAATATTTAGGATGCAACCAGCAATTATAATTTTATTGACATTAATCTAGTTTCATAGCGATTAAATACAGTAAAATTCTTAGTGAATAATGTCATTTATAAAAACGCAATATGGAAGTTCTTCTTGAAAACATCTTGTTGATTAAATCTCGACACTATGATTTTGTTCCCTTCAGTGACGGGGTTTTTCAACTTTGGTGAAGGGTTGATGATATATGAAATTGCAGCTTCCCGCGCTGTATGACTTGATTTTTCTAACGCTTCCCCAACATCATCATGGTAACACTAATAATAAAATGATATTTTCGAATAGGATGTATTACAACAATCCAAATCTGCAGATATAAACTGTTGTTCATATGTTGGTAATATTATTATATGAAACAGTGGAGATGTATAGGTTCGTTGGATCATTTGATATGTGATGTAAGCGCACTTGTGGAAACAACGAGGGTAAGAGTGATGGTACCTGTGTTTCCTTAATTTGGAATATTCTGTCTTTGTAGATGGTTAAAATGTTATAAATGGTAAATGTTATTTGCGTATTTATTTTAGAGGAATGTCAGTGCATTGGCAGCTGATAAACAAGGAACTGATAAGATAATAACAACGTGATGTCTATTTCAAGGTTATTTAAAGCGTTTTTGTCTTCAATGTATCCTAATACACCTCACTGGCCACTTCAGTAGTGTTTGCTTGTGATGGACTGCCTTACCTCACAATCATCTCTTTAAGAGATAATTTTTGTTTTTTATATTTTATTAAAAACCAGTATACATATTATTCTCATACAAGTATGACGAAAAGTAACACCGTATAACAAAAGGTATATAAAAAAGAAAAACAAACAACACCAACGTAAGATGTACTGATACACCTACTCAGGGACAACTGAACAATATATTAACATCAAATAACGCCAAAACTTAACAAGAACCATAGGAAGTTAATACATGAAAGCAATTACCATTACTTGAACAACCCAAATACAAAACCAAAAATAACATAGTATGCCTAAAACCCCCCTCCTTTGGGAATCAAAACAACTATCCCCGTGCCCTGCGTCTCTCCCATCACTCCACCTTCCTTCATACAGTTAAACAAACACACCAAACATTTCTTCATACAATCCCAATTAACAATATAGAAATCATTAGGGAGTCCATCAATCCCTGGAGCCTTTCCCCTACTCAAGCTAGTCACCGCCTCCTCCACCTCCTGCTCACTGATCCTACCCCCTAGCCCTGCCCTCTCCTCCTCTCCTAAAACTCCCAGAATTCCTTCCCTATAATCTCCCTCTCCCTTCCCCTGCCTTAATTTCTCCCTAAACCAAAAATCCGCATAGTTACTCATCCCATCAGTGGTACATAGAACTTGCACCTCCCTATATCCCCCCACCTCTTTACACACCTCTAATCCCATTATCGTGGTCACCTGCTGCCTTTCCCTGAACTTCTGCAATACACAGCCCTACGGTCGGTCTCCCCATAGCACCTCCTCTAATCCTCCCCTAATCCTCAATGTCCCCATACCTACCACCCCCTCCCCTTTCATAACACTCATTCAGCTGCCCCTCAAGGTATTTCTGTAAACAAAACCTCCACCGTGCCTCATCCCTTCCTCTATGCTGATAATACTCCTTAATCCCCGGTTTAGCACACTTCTCCCACCATCCCAAAACATCCTCCTCCAGAGCGCCTGCAGCCCATACTTTCCCCCACCAGTCCCTGAAAGAAAACCCTTCCTCCTCTTCCTTAAGCAATCTCACATTCATTTTCCAATAACCAGCAGATCGGTGAACCATACCATCCCATGCCACTTCTGCCATTACCGCATGATGATCTGAAAAACCTACGTCTATCGTCGTCACACGCCCCACCGTAAGCCACGAGTTATATAAAACCGATCTAATCTCGCAGCATAACCCTGCTGCACAAACGTGTGCTCTACCCTCCACCCATCACCCCTGACCACATCAGAAACCCCTGCCTTCCGTAATGTATCCCTCAAAACCCCAAGCACGCACCACGCCCCTATCGGCTCCACATCCTTATTCCTGATTACGCAATTCCAGTCACCGCTTAGAATAGAAACCATGGGTAAAATTCTCAAATGATAAAGCAAAACCTCTCGTACAAAATCCACCTTTACTTTACTGTTGCTATCTGCTGGCATATAAATCCCCATAAAACATACCCTAACCTCCCCCCATACCCCATCAACCCTCACAACCCTCCCCCTTCCCCTTCTTCCCACGCCATTACTCGAAAGGGGCTGGACTCCCTCACTGCCACCGCCACCCCACCCTTTAATTTTCCTGAACTACCAACAAACATTCTATAACCTTTCAGCCGCAATTTTCTCCCACATTTGAAATTGTGCTCTTGAATGAAGCACACGTCAATATCAAACCGTCTCAGAACTCCCTCTACCCAAACCCTTTTAACTTCAGTACTGAGGCCATTCACATTTACTGTTAAACACTTAAAAATGCTAAAAGGGGCTTTCCTCTATGTTTCGGTGACCTGGCTATAACACTCTTCGAAGCTCCTACAAAATTATGTGCCTGCCACATGACCACATCAACATTATGCTGATTCAACTAACGAACAATCCACTTTCGTTTTCTTTCCTCACATAAGCCGTTTACGTTAATTGTGACACACTTAAAACCTCTAAAGTTGGTTTTCCCCTGGATCTCACTTTCGGCTTATTCACACCCTTACTATCAATTCCTTTTACATGTCCTTTAATTACTCCTCGAGTTTTCCCACCACTCACACCTGTTGCTGACACTTCAGCCCACCCGACCATTATCCGGGTGTCACAATATCATCGGAGTCGGACTGGGTTGCATCCCGTTTGCGGGAATCCCCATCAATCTTCATTTCCACATCACATTCCTCTGCACGGTAGATGTCCACCTCCACAACCCGAGGCGAGAAGTGATCCACCGATTGCTCCACTACGTCCCCAACCACCCTTTGATCCATGTCCTCCAAAATAGGGGAACCAGCTTCAAGATGGTGTACCTCTGCCAAATTCTGAGGGTCTAACATCTCACTAAGAACCATCTGAAGGGTATCATCCAGAATCTCTTCAGATCTCGAGGCTCAACCGCCTCTACCTCCCCCAACTCATGCCTTCCTGTGACACTGGCGGGAGTGTCACACTCCTCCTCGGCGTCACCTTGCTTACTAAGTGGTACCTCACCAGAAGGTTCCACAACACTCGTCACCCCTTGCCCCTCTGGTGACGTTACCTTGTTCGCCACCTCCTCCATATGTCAAGTTGAACGATGTGCTTTCTGCTTTCAATCACAATTAGCAGCCACATGATTAAACCTCCCGCATATGCGGCAAGTACTTTGCTGGCCACTATAGGTCACAAAGACCTGAGTGCGAAAAACCTCCATAACCACGAAGGAAGGAATGGGTATTTCAGTGACATTTTCAGTGAAAATGACCCCTCTGGCAAACCTGCATAAAGACCATCCATCCACTTTCTAATAATGACCTGGTGGATGGTGCCATAAGCACCAAAAACATCATGAAGGTCATCTTCCAAAGCTTCAAATGGCACTTTACGAACACGTACCCAAATGTAGTGCTGTGAAACATCCCGTAGGTGTTGACGTTAAATCGTACTTCTTCATACTTGTCGACAAGCCTATCATACACACTGGCAGTCGCCAATTTAACAAAGATGCGTTTTGCTCTATTGAGGGCCACTCCATACAGGTCACGATTGTCAAGATGATAAGTATCTCTCAGGATCTCCGGCAGTAGAACAGAAGACGTCGTCCCATAGATGGAACCACGAAGAAGCTCTATGCAAACAGTGTTAACCCTCCTTCTAACTGCTTACACCATCTTGTAAATGACAGTCGGCTGGGTAAGAGGCGAGAGCTCAAATGCAGGCGTCAGCACAGGCCAAGGTCTGTGCGACGAATGATTAAGAGATAATTACTTGTTTATAACGTTGCTGCTTCTTCCCATCTGTTGCTCTCCTCCTGTTTCTGCAGAAGTACAAGCATACCCTATCACCCATCCCTCAGCATCCCTCATCTCAGGAGCTCAGCAGTGAGACCGTTCCGCTTACAACCGAGACGTCCCAGATTCGAAATGAAGGTCCTCAAAACTTCTGGACTGTTTTCCTCACACCACTTATATCCCATATCACCCATTATTATTATTATTATTATTATTATTATTATTTTTTTTTTTTTTATAAACACATCGGCCGATTCCCACCAAGGCAGGGTGGCTCGATAAAAAAAAACTTTCATTATCATTCACTCCATCACTGTCTTGAAAGAGGGGTGCTTTACACTACAGTTATAAAACTGCAACATTAACACCCCTCTTCAGAGTGCAGACACTGTACTTCCCATCTCCAGGACTCAAGTCCGGCCTGCCGGTTTCCCTGAATCCCTTCATAAATGTTACTTTGCTCACACTTCAACAGCACATCAAGTATTAAAAACCATTTGTCTCCATTCACTCCTATCAAATACGCTCACGCATGCTTGCTGGAAATCCAAGCCCCTCGCACAGAAAACCTCTTTTACCCCCTCTCTCCAACCTTCCCAGGCCGACCCCTACCCCGCCTTCCCTCTACTTCAGATTTATACACTCTCGAAGTCATTCTGTTTTGTTCCATTCTCTCTACATGTCCGAACCACCTCAACAACCCCTCCTCAGCATTCTGGATAATAGTTTTAATAATCCCGCACCTCCTCTTAATTTCCAAACTCCGAATTCTCTGCATTATATTCACACCACACATTGACCTCAGACATTCGTTGCAACATTCATCACCCATGCTTCATACCCATATAAGAGTGTTGGTATAACTATAACTACATTCCCCTCTTTACTTCCATGGACACAGACTCCGAAGTGCACCACTCCCCCTTTTCTCCTCATCAATTCTATGATTCACCTCATCCTTCATAGACCCATCTGCTGACATGTTCACTCTCAAATATCTGAATACATTCACCTCCTCCATACTCTCTCCCTCCAATCTGATATCCAATCTTTCGCCACCTAATCTTTCTTTTATCCTCATCACCTTACTCTTTCCTATATTCACTTTCAATTTTCTTCTTTTACACACCCTACCAAATTCATCCACCAACCTCTGCAACTTCTCTTCAGAATCTCCCAGAAGTACAGTGTCATCAGCAAAAAGCAACTGTGACAACTCCCACTTTGTATTATTATTATTATTATTCTTATATCCATGAGGAAGTGTTAAGCCGCCATGGGTCATACAAGGTCTGGGTTATGGAAAGTAACAGTTTGATCAGAGGAAGGGGAAGGTAGCTCCGGTTTCTTAGGAGGGCTACCTAGCAGAAAAATTAGGTACCTATGCTCTAGTGACTGGTATTGGTTTCATCTAGAGAAAAACTATAAAAAAAATGGTACACAAATACCGACAAGATGAAGAGTAAAACACATGTGCCTCAGTAGGAATCTTTATTCATGAAACGTTTCGCCTGCGCTCCAAGATTCATCTGATGACTAATGAAGCCTGCAGCGTAGGTGAAACGTTTCATCAATTAAGATTCCTAGTATTTCACATGCATCTTACTATTCAAAAATTGCTATGCAAATGTGTTAGAACCTCAGGCTTACTGGAAATCATATTAATGGCAAAATGCAAATATATGAGAAAATTTCAGACCTGCTGGAAGTATTTGAGCGATGCAGTTTATACAATTTTAAGTGACTTTTATTATCAGTCGCGGAAGTTTGGAGAGTTCGGCTGAACTCTCTTGTAGAGTTGATGTTCTGGTGGGATGGGATGTGCGGCATAAAGAAATGTGATGGCGTGGATTTACGGGCGACCTTTCTCTTCTGTGCAATCGATTAAGAATGTTAATTCCTGAAATTGTGTTTTGAGTATTAGGTGGAGGAATTCTTTGTGTAAAAGTAACATTTTTGATCTGGAAGTTTATTAGCTCAGGATAAACCCCAGGAAAGAAAGTATTGTATGTCATTGATGTTGGGGTCATTTGTTCTCTTCTCCAAAATGCGTCTCACAACAGTCTTATAACACATGGGTACCTATTTACTACTTCACAGCTGTTCAGAAAGGGTTGCCTTGTTGCTGGTGAAAGGTTCTTGACCCAAGGAAATAGAACTATCCTCCCTTTCCTAGGATTGAACCTTATTGTCTCAAATTTTCCAAGCAAAGGTTTAGTGCTTCTCCATGATTGAAATGATAACCGCTAAATAACTGGGGCCTCCGGGTGCGAGCCGGACGCTCTTCACTGAGCAACGCCGCAGGTTAAGAATTTGATTCACCTAAAGTGACGCTGGAGGTCGGACACGAATATTTGGCTGATTGGTTAATTGGGTATAAAACCCTATAGAAGGGGCAACACCGTGGAACAAAACACAAATAACCGAAACACAGGAAAAAAACTTATGAGGACGTTATATGTACAGGTTGTATATGTACAGCTTCAGGAATCCTTTAAGCCCTGAGGAGGGATTGAAGTAAATACTTACTGTATAAACACTGAAAGACCCACCCCATCTGTGTGTATATATACATGTATATATATCCTTGTGTGAAGCAAACCGATGGTTTCTGCTCAGAGATAACGAGAGAGTTTATGAAGGAAACGTGACAGAATATTCAAGCACATGAACGCAGGCGAACAAGGGCCAATGGCCGAATTAAAATGTGAACTGTCAAACGAAGCAGTGCAGAAGATAATCAAAAACAACAAACGAAGAAGCAATAAAGCATATGACAGAGAGAAGAACGTAAAAGGTTATGAGCGCTGCCCAGATATACTCTTTGCTGTAGAAGCATTCTAACCCTCAGAGAACCTCTTCCTACGGCGTATGACAGTGTTATTATTATTATTTGACGTTACGTAAGTAAAGTACCTCCAGGAGGCTTACATGACATTACCTGAATTATTACATGCGAGTAATTTGGGTGAGGTAAGTGGGACTTAAATCACAGGTCACTGAACTGCAACTCCTTCGATGCCCATTTCCTCACCACTCTCACAAAAAGCTGGGCCTGACAATAAATTAATAAATATAACATTAAAACCAGCTACTCTGGCAATTAAAGTTAAATGAACTGTATGATATTTTGGTTTACTTGCGGGTTACACAAACTATAATTATTAGTACAATACATATAATATAATAGTGTTATTAGAAAATAACTTTGTATTATCACCTACCATTTAATTACTGGAAGACAATGCTGATGGAACACACCCTAACTATACCCTAACAGCTAGAATTTATGATAGCCAATGCAAAAACTACTGTACATTATGGGTAAGTGTGACTTAGCTAAGGTGTGCTGTTGGGAAGGATTCATTGAAGTCCTCTATTTTTCCGTAATCCACACACAATTCTTGAGGTCCCGCAAATTTCCTGTCTTAATTCTTCAGCAGGAAACATTAACATGGGTTCCTATTACAAATTCAGGCTGAAACACCAAAATTTGACCTCGGAAGACTCCGAATTACATTGCACAATTACGTCCAGTGCTCACACATTAAATTCAATATGGCATCTTTCTTCTGCATCATTTTCCGGCTCTTCCACATCCCCCTTCACTTGAAATTTCTTGAAGGGTCCAATTAGCATCACATTTTAATACGCAATTATTATATTATTCATCTATATGTTCTACCTTTAGGAAATTATGTAAACCATTTCCACATTATTATTATTATTATTATTATTATTATTATTATTATTATTATTATTATTATTATTATTATTTATTATTATTATTATAAATGTCATAATAATAATAATAATAATAATAATAATAATAATAATAATAATAATAATAATAATAATAAAAGAAGAAAATGAACATTTAATTGAAGACGCATGTTCATGGTGTGTACAAACAGTAAATATAGAAACAAATAGAAGATAATCAATATAATGCTGGTTTACAGGAAAGGTGAATGAGAGGTCCTCAGCTACAAGTATAACTGTTAGTTAAAAGGACACAAATGCAACTAATGTGACATTTTATTGTGGCAATGTTTCGCCCTCCAGAAGCTTTATCAAGCCGTTACGTTGGCGCAATAAAATGTCATTAGTTGCAATTGTGTCCTTTTACCTAACATATTGTCGACTATTACGTAATGCATTATAGTGAATATTGTATAAAAAAAACGCTATATATATAATGTCATTTACCGGGATATGTTCTGAAACCGGACGTTTATTATTCCTGGTCAGTCAAGAGTGGCCAGGAGAGGAGATTGAGGTGCGTCTTAGTACGAGAAGAGCGCCGGCGGGGAGGAGCCGTCATGGTTAGGTGTTGGTGTAATTAGGGGGTGTGATATTTTTTTTTTTTTGGTAAGTTTATACCCTAGGTTATTTTATTATTTTAAGTGCTCTCATGTTTACCTGTAAGGCCCTAGTGTGCAGAGGCCTGTTTAAGTTTTGGGAGAGTACTCGTACGGTGTTTTTGACTGCTGATAGACAGACCGGCAGAAAGGGAAGGGGTGTTATGGAGCCTCCCTGTTCATAAATGTTTATATATTTTGTTTTACTCACTAGTAGCAGTGTGCTAGTGAGCTAATGTGAGTACTGGGTAAAGGTGAACTGGAGTGTGATGATGTTGGTTGTAGTAGTGTAGATTGTAGGTTATATATGTTACCTTAATGTAAATATTATATTTTTGTATAGGTGAGTTTTTGTGTTCTTCCTCATAATACATTCACCATTTAAATTTATGCTTCATAATTTGTATGAAGGTACAAGCTGGCCCTAGAGTGGTTTCTTTTTCTATTTTAAATAAATGCTATGCAGGTTGTTTACCCTTTAGAAGCCAGGACTTTTATTTACGTTACGCAGTTAAAAAGCGTAACATGGTAGGAAAGATGGTAGGAAAGATTTCTGGTACATCTGGAGATCAGTTACGAAATGACATCACAGGTGTAATGATGTTACTTCCTGCCTCACGAACCAGTCAACATTATATAGAAGACTCGGAATTTATTCATAATAGAGACTGGTGGATTGCTTGCATATTCTTATATTACCAAAAGTCCTTGGATAGTATCTTGCAAAAAAATGTGCAGTCCAGGATGACAGACAGTTCTACAGTGAATGAGGTAGTGCTTATCTAAAACACGGAGAGCATGAATAAACAAAACGATCGACTGTTGATCGAATCGTGCCCCTGGTAGTAGCTATCATCAGAGCCACGGTTCGACTCTCCCCTGCCTCTGTATTGAGTTTCACATAGCATATTCATGAGAAAGAAGAAATGTGTTAAAATAACATTGGTAGAACACAAACAATTTGTAAAAAACACAGGTAACACTGTACTTATCTTTGTTGTTGGGTCAACTTTTTGTAGCTCCGGCCAGAAAGATTCCCCGACGTGACCCAGTGTGTTCTACCGCCACGTAGCTGTTAGGGACAAGTAAGTATAAAGTGAGTATGTGAATGATTGTCCCTGAGGAGCGTATAGCAATATACATTCAGTAACTGAATACTGAATAATACTAATACTCACTGGGTTGGGCTAAAAACCCCACACCTAACTGCCGACTATAGGCAGATTTGAACTACTTGTTACACAAGAACTGTGCAGTCCCCTGCATGACAAGTAAGATCAAACCTACCTCGCTCTTTGTAATGTGAGCTTAGGTGTTGTAGGCACCTTCTCGACAGGTATCCGGTGTCTTGATTGAAGAAGTATCGCTGAGGAATGTCACACGTCCTAGTCTGGAACTTTGTTACACTTGCAGTGTCACTACGTTCTTCAATATTTGTCTATTTGCAGTAATGTCACTACAAGAAGCTGCGCACACTTCTCTATAATATACCGCTAATGTGGATTGTCTTTTTTTATGCACATAAACGCGCGGAACAGAGTTCTTTATCCATTATCCCTCTCGTAAGGTGTAAAGCAATCTAATCCCTGCCGCTCCATTAGCCCCAGCTTGCCCTGATTGTCATCTCGACATACAAAAGAAGTATCGTTCAAGCATGTTTCTTTTGCTTGCCAAACTTCTACAGCAAGCTATGCAGAATGTTTGATTCCTTGCTGTCTGGTCTTAGACGACTGTGTATGCTATCTTTAACATGGTATTAAAATGGGTGTAGGATTTTCTTAATTTTCCTACTGCTGTAAGAGATCGATTCTCTCTCATTAACCCATCCAAATTACAACAGTGGTCAGCCATGATGTATCTTACAAGGAAGTGGTGTGTCAAGTCTGGTAGATCTGTGTCCAATTACTTGATGCGGAAGCAAACAAGACATCACTGCCCCTTTCTGAGAGGGCTGGGCCCCTCAGTTGAAGAGGGCTGAAGGGGGCCAATAACTCCCCCTCCTGGAGAAATTTCTCCACAAGAAAACTTAATTTTGGGTAGAAGTTTAAGTAGTCAATTCCACGTAAATAACAAGTATAGGGCATAGAGAGAGTTTAATTCAATCGCTATTTTGGGAATTAATGAATTCGAGTAATAGAATACGTACAAGTAAACTGCGGCTTCGATTTCCATCGTGCAGTTGATTGCCTTTTATCCTAATTAATGAACCACTTCCTTGTCGTCTATTATTAATTTGTAAATAAAATTACTTATCAGCAATGTAATGATTCTGCCCACAGATCATGTCGGGTGTGTCCAGGAGTGTAATGGGGATGAGGGACCAGTGGCACCCACTGGTACTGGCCCGATTTCTCACGACCTCAGCTGCAACTCATCAATTAACAGGAGCAGCAGCAGCGGCAGCAGCAGCAGAGAAGCGGAACCTAGAGCCTAGACCAGTATCTGAAGTACCAGGACCCCGAGTACTGCCATTCCTGGGCACTTTGCACTCTATGATCTTTAACAGGTGTACGTTATAGAATAATTGATGACCGTATTACAGATTAAGTAAGTAAGTAAGTTTATTCAGGTATACACAAATACATTTACATAGATTATCATACATAGCAGCATATGTGTAGAGAACCTAAGATAACCCAAAAAGTCAGACAGAGTGACTTATTTCCATTGGGGTCCTTTTAGTACCTTAATATTATACACTGTAGGAGTACCGTCATAGGGGCTGGGACGTTGTGTAGTTTTAAAAATAGGTTAGATAAATACATGAGTGGGTGTGGGTGGGTGTGAGTTGGACCTGACTAGCTTGTGCTACTAGGTCAGATGCCGTACTAATTCCTTAAGTGGAAGTGACCTGACTACCTGGAGAGGATTAACTCCAGGTGGTCGGGACAAAGCCAGGGAGTGATGGACCTGCCTCGCATGGATCAGTAGGCCTGATGCAGTGTTCCTTTTTTCTTATGTTCTTATATGTTATTATATTATAAAGGATATACGTATAATAAGAATAAGGTAAAAAGAGTTATTTACATTTACATGTGTGTTAGCTAAAAAAATAAAAAATCATTCTCCTTTCTGTCGCTGTCACAAGAGGAACAGTAGTATAAGTGTTGATATCACAACAGCATCAGTGGATTGATTGATTAATGAAAGATATCCATAACACAAAAGGGAAATCTTCCGAATACGAGTAGGATTTATTTGCACTGGTTTACTTGAATTTTAATCATAAACAAACACTGCACAGTTCCTTCCTAAGAAACTTTAGAAGTCTTCATGAAAGTTAGAATCTCTTTGCGTTCCTCTCCCTATAACATCATTGCATTTTAATAAGCGACTTACCCCTGTTCAAATTGCATTACAGTTTATCCTTACTGATATTATTGAAAAAATAACAATAACACTGCCTATCACTATCTTCAATGATATTATTGAATTGAAAATTAACAACGATTATCAGGCTAATATAATAATAATATCGACTTTTGTCCTGACAGCCTTCAAAAGCTCCAATATTCATCTCTACTTTAAAAAAATGTTTGAGGATTATGGCCCCATCGTTAAGTTTGTCGTCCCGTTCACACCACCCATGGTATGCGTAGCTAACCCTGACGACGCTGAGACCCTCGTACGAGCCACCATGAACAACCCACTGAGGGACGGCTTCGAGTCCTTCAAGAAGATTAGACAGGAGGCTGTAGACAACTATTTTGAAAACAAAACTGGGATATTGACAGAGTACGTTTACAACTGTCAGTGTTTCTGATCATGAGCACACTTCTCTTTCACTTTTTCCTCTTTTCTCTCTCTCTCTCTCTCTCTCTCTCTCTCTCTCTCTCTCTCTCTCTCTTTATCTCAAAATATTTGAGTTTTATAATTATGTTCTTAAGGTACTGGGATAATCACAACAACGGGTGGGGTTCGAACCCACGATCAGAGAGTCTCAAAACTCCAGACCGTCGCGTAAGCCACTGGGCCAGCTAGCTTCAATAAGATTCATCCAACTAGGTATATTTCTACACCATACGAAGGTTAGCATAGGCACCACTGTGTCCACAAATGCAAGTTTTTACAGACGAATCTCCCGCTAGCATGGCCGTGACGAACTCTAGCTCAAGTTCCCTTCAAAGCGGTCAACATGACTTCCTATGGTGTAGAAATATACCTAGTTAGATGAATCTTATTGAAGCTAGCTGGCCTAGTGGCTTACGCTACGGTCTGGAGTTTTAAGACTCTCTGACCGCGGGTTCGAACCCCACCCGCGGTATGGTTTGTTTGCAATCGTGTCATTACGATTTCGTGAGTGACAAAAACAATGACTGTCATGCTAAGGTCTTAACTTATTATGATATTCCAGAAATGGCGAGGAGTGGTGGAGGGTACGCAGGCAAGTTCAGACAAGCATGATGCGAGTCAAGGAGGTGGTGGCCTACCTGCCTGTCATGGATCAGATTTCTTTGGAGTTCATGGACAGGTGAGACACGTCCTGGAGAGGTGAGGGATGTTCTTAATGTGTTTGAGAACTAGATCATTTAGAGATGCTTTGGATATGTTTGGAAGGTGCAGGATGTTTTAGTGAATTATTGGATATGTTAGGTAGGTCCTGTGTATGATATAATGGTCCTGAATGTGACAAGGTCATAGATATGTTCCAGAGGAAATCTTGAATGTACTGTATTAGGGAAATGCTATGCTATATGGGTTAAGGAAGTCCTGGATTTATTAGGAAGGTTATGGATATGTCAGGAAAGTTCTTTATAAGCTTGGTCATGGACAAGGGAGAGATAAACCAACAGGATATTTGTTAATTTAGAAATTAATTTTCAAAGTTTGGGTACAGAGGAGAGGAAACCTTTTTGATGATGTTCAAGAGCTCTTGATCATAGAAGTTGGAGCTATCCTCCCCTTCCACGGATCAGACACGAGTAATCCCCTACTACCGTTATGGATTTAACATTTCCCTATGATTATTTCAAAGTAGATCTAGAAATGATCTGAAGTTTGGACTGACACCTTTGCCTTTTGTCCTCCAGAATCGCATCACTGCAGTCACAGTTCGGGGAGATGCCAAGTGACTTCCAGAATGAAATGTACAAGTGGGCTCTTGAATGTACGTAACCCTCAGCAGCAATAATCACAAAATATTTGTTTAATTCAAAGATTATAAAGCATGGAAATTATATATATTGTTTTGGACAAAGTGAATGCTTCCTTCATAAATTCATTACTTTAAATTTAATGCTGAACGGTCCTTTCGAAATTAATGTTTTGCCGTACTATAGAAAAAAAAAAACTACTTGCTTTAAATTCTTGTAAAAAAAAAAACTATATTTCTTGATTTCCGTAAAATTATGATAATATGTGTTTTCCGTTTTTGTGTACAGCTGTCGGCAGTGTAGCCCTGAATCGTCGGCTGGGATGTTTGGATCCAAACATTGCACCAGACTCAGAACCCATGAGGATGATCAGCCTCGTAAATGAGCTCTTTATTGCTCTGAATGACGCAGAATTCAGTGCTCATCTGTGGGAGGTGTTCCCAACTCCATCCTTCAGGAAACTCAAGAAGACTCACCAGGAGTTCCTTGTGTAAGTGATCTTTCACTGAATCTGAATCTTGTTGGTTTTCTGAAACTTTTGGCTTGAGAAAGTTCCATCACCAGCGGCCACAAATTAAATAATTTATATATAAAATGCCAATATTAAGAATCATTTAATAGCTTCCTAAAAATGTTTCTTAATTTTATTTTTATAAGCAATATTGCCTTAAAATATCTAGTAATTCAAGATATGTATATTAATGAGCAAGCTCTTATTGCGACAACGTTTCTTTTAAGGTAAAGTTTTCTCAAGCCAGTAACTTGAAGAATCTCTACATAGAGCGAAATGTTATCACAATACAACCTTGCTTTTCTTTGTGGCATTTCTTTCATATCTGTGACCAGCATGCCCTTGTATCCTGAAATACAACAGTTGAAACAGGTACTTCATAAATTTAAGGTTGTGCTCCCAAAGCAACAAATTTATTGTGCCGCTTTTGCCTTCCCTTCTTCCCACAACAAGATATTTGATGTCAGTTATGGGGTTTTAATCCAAGGAATTAGACTTGTAGTTCCCTTACCTGTATCGAACATGATGGTCTCCAATTCTCCAAATGCTGTTTGATCCCCTTGGAGTCAGCGCTGCCCTAAGAATATATTAATGATCATAATAATGTGGACACTATGGTCATCTTGAAGGCGGAAGTGCCAGAAAATTTGTTAAAAGAATTATAAAGTGAGCTCCAAAGAGCCTAGCATAACGTTGATAATTTACAAAAAAAAAATGTTCTTTGAAAGAAATTCAATATATTTTTGGTCAACCTGCGTCAAGCAATTAGAAATAATTACGTTTACTTTTATATATATATATATATATTTATATATATATATATATATATATATATATATATATATATATATATATATATATATATATATATATATATGAATATATATTTTTTTTTTTATTAACACATCGGCCGATTCCCACCAAGGCAGGGTGGCCCGAAAAACCTTCATCATTCACTCCATCACTGTCTTGCCAGAGGCATGCTTACACTACAGTTATAAAACTGCAACATTAACACCCCTCCTTCAGAGTGCAGACACTGTACTTCCCATCTCCAGGACTCAAGTCCGGCCTGCCAGTTTCCCTGAATCCCTTCATAAATGTTACTTTGCTCACACTCCAACAGCACGTCAAGTATTAAAAACCATTTGTCTCCATTCACTCCTATCAGATACGCTCACACATGCTTGCTGGAAGTCCAAACTCCTCTCACACAAAACCTCCTTTACCCCCTCCCTCCAACCTTTTCTAGGCCGACCCCTTTCCTGCCTTCCCTCCACTATAGATTTATACACTCGAAGTCATTCTCTCTACATGTCCAAACCACCTCAACAACTCCTCCTCAGCCCTCTCGATAAAAGTTTTAGTAATCCCGCACCTCCTAATTTCGAAACTACGAATTCTCTGCATTATATTCACACCACACATTGCTACCAGACATGACATCTCCACTGCCTCCAGCCTTCTCCTTGTTGCAACATTCACCACCCATGCTTCTCACCCAAATAAGAGTGTTGGTATAACTATACTCTCAAACATTCCCCTCTTTGCTTCCACGGACAAAGTTCTTTGTCTCCACAGACTCCTAAGTGCACCACTCACCCTTTTTTCCTCATCAATTCTATGATTCACCTCATCCTTCACAGACCCATCTTCTGACACGTCCACTCCTAAATATCGGAATACATTCACCTCCTCCATACTCTCTCCCTCCAATCTGATATCCAATATTTCGTCACCTAATCTTTTTGTTATCCTCATCACCTTACTCTTTCCTATATTAACTTTTAATTTTCTTCTTTTACATACCCTTCCAAAGTCATTCACCAACCTCGGCAACTTCTTTAGAATCTCCCAAAAGCACAGTGTCATCAGCAAAGAGCAACTGTGACAACTCCCACTTTGTGTTAGATTCTTTATCTTTTAACCCCACACCTCTTGCCAAGACCCGCGCATTCACTGAGTCCTGGAAATGGGAAGTACAGTGCCTGCACTCTGAAGAAGGAGTGATAATGTTGCAGTTTTATAACTGTAGTGTAAGCACGCCTCTGGCAAGACAGTGATGGAGTGAATGATGATGAAAGTTTTACTTTTTCGGGCCACCCTACCTTGGTGGGAAACGGCTGATGTGTTATTAAAAAATATTGTATATATATATATATATATACTTCATGTCAATAGGGTCGGAGACCCTTGGAGCATGGGGCAAGTGAGCTGGGTGAAAAACTCATCATAGAAACCAAGGACCACAGGGCGACCAGCTTCCTCTTTCAGAGACTCAGTGTTGCGATCCAGAGGGAAAATGCCTGCAGCATTCTGGACACGCTGCCCACTGCCGGGGAGCTGGACGAAGTATTTGACATGTAGTTCTGAGTTGTTATCTATGTTGTTTTACTCACTATTGTATTCTTGTCAATGTATTTTGTCTTGAAATAAAGTTTATATACTAATATATATATATATATATATATATATATATATATATATATATATATATATATATATATATATATATATATAATATAAATATATATAAAAGTATATAATATTTATATATATAAAAGTAAATATTTATGTTATTATATATATATATATATATATATATATATATATATATATATATATATGCAAAACACCCATGGGGGGAGTAGAATGCTGTATCGCTTGGTTTGCGATGTTGGCATATATATATACGTATATATATATGCCAAGCGCTGGCATGGCAAGACGTGTGGCGGGATAGCTGTGGGATTTTCAAGGATAAGTACTGATCAACGAGGCTGACCAGATCTAAGACTGAACAGGACTCAGTGTGAATACTTTGGGAAGATTTCAGTGCAGTGAGAAAACATTACAGTGCATCGTTTCAACGTAAATAGAATAAATGATGTGCAGTTTGTGAAGGTTGGTGAGTGGTGGTAGTGTGGAAGATGGCCAGTGTTGATGGGGGAGAATAAGGCCTACACTGTGTGGGAGTGCCGGCCAAGATTATCGTATATACAAACCTCGAAAAGCTCTCATAAAAACATCTACCTCCAGCACCATGCGCCATGCTTCCAGTTAACCTAGAAATGATTACGTGTCGATGCATGGAATAATTAGAGGCATATGTTATGAAAAAAAACAATGTGGGGTTAATGTTAACTAGGGAGTGACCAGTGCCGCCTCCCCCACGCCACGGGAGAGGGGGAAGAGGCGCTGTGTGTAGGTGGTGAGGGAAGACACTGGGGTTCAGCAGTGCACATATCCACATTTTTCATGACGTACATGGGAAACAAATAATGTTGTGTGTATTGTGTGTGTTGTATGTATTGTAAGACAGTGTGAACAATATATAGAGTGCAAATCCATGTGTAGTGTACTCCCCTCAATCCTTTCCCCTGGCTACCCCACCCAGCAACCTGAGCCTCCCTCACCCAAATACCAGCTACACCCGTCAATTCCTACCAGGTTACCACAGTCAAGTTCACTACCTTCCACGCACCTTACCAATCCAGCATGTCGTACTCCACTCCTACAGTCTACTTAGCCAGATGAATGCCAGTCAGGAGGAAGCGAGCAGCCATGGAAATGGCATGGCTGGCAAAACTAGGAGAGGCAAGTGTCGGTCGTGTTTACAGCTTCGTTGTCTCAACTCTAATGGTTTCCTCCGCAAACATGGTAGCTGCCTGGGTTCAGGATGTCCTCCTGTGGAAAGTGATAACCCAGAGCCACTTCAGGCACCTGAACCCACTCCAACAGATCTCATCTCATCAGATAATATCTTGGAAGCAATTAAAGCAACAGGTACCAGGACACACACATATTCCCAAAGCAGCCCATCCACACACAGCTGGGAAACTTACGGACCTCTTAATAAAAGTAAACGATGGTTCTGCTATCCTAAATGCTCTACCAACCATCAAGGCTTGGCACAACTTGCTACTTTTTGGCAATGTCTGCTTAGCTGTGCTGGAAA
The DNA here is from genome assembly GCA_009830355.1 of Cherax destructor. NCBI lineage: Eukaryota > Metazoa > Arthropoda > Malacostraca > Decapoda > Parastacidae > Cherax > Cherax destructor. Next base: position 51,837 of record WNWK01005832.1, read on the forward strand.
GAAGGGGAAAGAGGTTAGCCTCAATGATCATTAAATCCTTAAGAGACTTTCCTAGAGCTGATAACCTCATTCACCTTCCCCATCAATACAAAAATGGGAGAGGCAGAACCCCCACTCACTCCACTGACAATGAAAAAATCAGAGTCCAAGTGAGCAAGAAAATTGAAGAGGGCAACACAGTGGGAACAATCAGAATTATCACCAGGGAAGATACAGTCGCCCCCAGGGATGCTGACACTGCTGAAGCACTTAGAGGAAAGCACCCTGCCAGGGAAACCAGGGGCACCAACAGTTCCAACACCTCTGTCCTCACTGTGGAACCACTGATTGTGCAAGACTCAGACATTTACAAAGCAATAATGTCATTCCAGTCCGGCTCTGCTGGGGGTTACACTGGAATAAGGCCACAGCATTTAAAGAAAATAGTTAATCCAGTTATCGGGGAGATTGCAGAGACACTGCTTTCAGAGATTACAAGGTTCATCAACAATTCCTTGGCTGGTCTGATTCCTGACGAAATTAAACCTTTCTTTTTTGGTGCATCACTTTGTGCCCTTAAAACGAGGGATGGAGGAATTAGGTCAATCGCAGTGGGCAACACGGTTCGCCGCCTCGTTTCAAAAAGCTGCTGTCAGAAGTATTCGCGCAGAGGCGGCCATCATGCTTGAACCAAACCAACTTGGCTTTGGGGTCTCTCAAGTAAGTGAAGTAGCGGTTCATGCAACAAGGGCGTATATCGACAACCTGCTTGAGGACAATGCAGTGGTTAAATTAGATTTCAAGAATGCATTTAGTCTCCTGAAAAGAGACGTGTTATTAGCAGCTGTACAAGAACATTTCCCAGGTCTCTTCCTTTTAGTTTCAGCTGGATATAGCAAGGAATCAATGCTCCTGTTTGGAGAGCATGAAATCACATCATCAGAGGGTGTCCAGCAAGGGGACCCTCTCGCACCATTTCTCTTCTGTATAACAGTTAGGGAAATCACAGTCAGACTGACCAGTGAGCTAAACATCTGGTTCCTGGATGATGGCACACTAGCAGGTACAAAGGAGTCCCTTCTAGATGATCTTACACAGGTTATGACACGGGGACAGGAAATGGGTCTCATCCTGAATCCATCCAAATGTGAAATCATCTCAGTCAATCAACAAGTGATAGATGCAGTGATATCAAAACTACCAGGAGCATCAGTCATTGCCCTACAAATAGTGCCTTGCTTGGAGCACCTCTGGGAAGCGATGCCATTGACACAATTCTCAGGAAGAAACTGGAAGAATTGAGGAGAATGGAACAACGAATAGGCAATCTTGACACCCATGATGTTTTGTACCTTCTCACAAAATGCTTAAGTCTGCCCAGGCTGACATATTTCCTAAGATGTGCTCCTTCATATGATAACCCTATACTGCACGAATATGACAGTATCCTGAGGCAGATCTTTACTAAAGTACTTAACCTTACTCTAGAAGATGGGCAGTGGGACCAAGCTACACTCCCAGTCAGACTAGGAGGCAATGGCGTCCGCAAGTCATCTCAAATTGCTCTATCTTCTTTCCTGTCTTCATGCATTGAATCCAGAGGGCTTGTAGCAGCGATTCTCCCTGAACATCTTAGGGACAAGATTGGAATAAATGACCAAAAGTTCGTCACCGGAGCCAGGATCTGGGATAATCTAACGGGCTCTGAAACCAGGCCTGCTCCCCCAACAACTACAAACTGTCGCACTGGGATGGCCCAATAGTAGAGAATATAGCCTCAGCAATGCTTCAGAGTGTGTCAGGGAAGGATAGTGCCCGCCTCCTTGCAGTGAGAGCTCATCATGCAGGGGACTTTCTGTTGGCTGTTCCCAACTCCAGCCTTGGCACACGCCTCGACCCACAGACCATCCGCATTGGTGTTGCCCTTCGATTTGCCTCCCCTATTCTCGCCGAACACAGATGTATTTGTGGCAGTGAAGCAGCAAACTGATTCGGGTACCATGGTCTTGAGTGTTGTAAATCTGAGGGAAAGACTGCAAGACATGAAGAGGTTAATAACATTATCAAGAGGAGCCTCACAACAGCCGGATGCCCAGCAGTAAGGGAGCCACCCAACTATGCAGATCTGATGGCGGCAACCAAAAGCGTCCAGATGGTATCACCCTTCAAGCCTGGACAGACGGCAAGCAGGTGGTGTGGGACTACACATGTGCATCTACCTTGGCTGATACCTATTTCCAATACACCAGGGAGGAAGGAGGGAGC
>WNWK01005832.1:54180-114171 GCA_009830355.1 Cherax destructor
ACCAGGAGTTCCTTGTGTAAGTGATCTTTCACTGAATCTGAATCTTTTGGTTTTCTGAAACTTTTGGCTTGAGAAAGTTCCATCACCAGCGGCCACAAATTAAATAATTTATATATAAATGCCAATATTAAGAATCATTTAATAGCTTCCTAAAAATGTTTCTTAATTTTATTTTTATAAGCAATATTGCCTTAAAATATCTAGTAATTCAAGATATGTATATTAATGAGCAAGCTCTTATTGCGACAACGTTTCTTTTAGGTAAAGTTTTCTCAAGCCAGTAACTTGAAGAATCTCTACATAGAGCGAAATGTTATCACAATACAACCTTGCTTTTCTTTGTGGCATTTCTTTCATATCTGTGACCAGATGCCTTGTATCCTGAAATACAACAGTTGAAACAGGTACTTCATAAATTTAGGTTGTGCTCCCAAAGCAACAAATTTATTGTGCCGCTTTTTGCCTTCCCTTCTTCCCACAACAAGATATTTGATGTCAGTTATGGGGTTTTAATCCAAGGAATTAGACTTGTAGTTCCCTTTACCTGTATGAACATGATGGTCTCCAATTCTCCAAATGCTGTTTGATCCCTTGGAGTCAGCGCTGCCCTAAGAATATATTAATGATCATAATAATGTGGACACTATGGTCATCTTGAAGGCGGAAGTGCCAGAAAATTTGTTAAAAGAATTATAAAGTGAGCTCCAAAGAGCCTAGCATAACGTTGATAATTTACAAAAAATGTTCTTTGAAAGAAATTCAATATATTTTTGGTCAACCTGCGTCAAGCAATTAGAAATAATTACGTTTACTTTTATATATATATATTATATATATATATATATATATATATATATATATATATATATATATATATATATATATATATATATATATATATATATGAATATATATTTTTTTTTTTTTATTAACACATCGGCCGATTCCCACCAAGGCAGGGTGGCCGAAAAACCTTCATCATTCACTCCATCACTGTCTTGCCAGAGGCATGCTTACACTACAGTTATAAAACTGCAACATTAACACCCCTCCTTCAGAGTGCAGACACTGTACTTCCCATCTCCAGGACTCAAGTCCGGCCTGCCAGTTTCCCTGAATCCCTTCATAAATGTTACTTTGCTCACACTCCAACAGCACGTCAAGTATTAAAAACCATTTGTCTCCATTCACTCCTATCAGATACGCTCACACATGCTTGCTGGAAGTCCAAACTCCTCTCACACAAAACCTCCTTTACCCCTCCCTCCAACCTTTTCTAGGCCGACCCTTTCCTCCCTTTCCCCTCCACTATAGATTTATACACTCGAAGTCATTCTCTCACATGTCCAAACCACCTCAACAACTCCTCCTCAGCCCTCTCGATAAAAGTTTTAGTAATCCCGCACCTCCTAATTTCGAAACTACGAATTCCTCTGCATTATATTCACACCACACATTGCTACCAGACATGACATCTCCACTGCCTCCAGCCTTCTCCTTGTTGCAACATTCACCACCCATGCTTCTCACCCAAATAAGAGTGTTGGTATAACTATACTCTCAAACATTCCCCTCTTTGCTTCCACGGACAAAGTTCTTTGTCTCCACAGACTCCTAAGTGCACCACTCACCCTTTTTTCCTCATCAATTCTATGATTCACCCCCATCCTTCACAGACCCATCTTCTGACACGTCCACTCCTAAATATCGGAATACATTCACCTCCTCCATCTCTCCTCCAATCTGATATCCAATATTTCGTCACCTAATCTTTTGTTATCCTCATCACCTTACTCTTTCCTATATTAACTTTTAATTTTCTTCTTTTACATACCCTTCCAAAGTCATTCACCAACCTCGGCAACTTCTTTAGAATCTCCCAAAAGCACAGTGTCATCAGCAAAGAGCAACTGTGACAACTCCCACTTTGTGTTAGATTCTTTATCTTTTAACCCCACACCTTCTTGCCAAGACCCGCGCATTCACTGAGTCCTGGAAATGGGAAGACAGTGCCTGCACTTGAAGAAGGAGTGATAATGTTGCAGTTTTATAACTGTAGTGTAAGCACGCTCTGGCAAGACAGTGATGGAGTGAATGATGATGAAAGTTTTATTTTTCGGGCCACCCTACCTTGGTGGGAAACGGCTGATGTGTTATTAAAAAATATTGTATATATATATATATATATATTCATGTCAATAGGGTCGGAGACCCTTGGAGCATGGGGCAAGTGAGCTGGGTGAAAAAATCATCATAGAAACCAAGGACCACAGGGCGACCAGCTTCCTCTTTCAGAGACTCAGTGTTGCGATCCAGAGGGAAAATGCCTGCAGCATTCTGGACACGCTGCCCACTGCCGGGGAGCTGACGAAGTATTTGACATGTAGTTCTGAGTTGTTATCTATGTTGTTTTACTCACTATTGTATTCTTGTCAATGTATTTTGTCTTGAAATAAAGTTTATATACTATATATATATATATATATATATATATATATATATATATATATATATATATATATATATATATATATATAATATAAATATATATAAAAAGTATATAATATTTATATATATAAAGTAAATATTGTATGTATATATATATATATATATATATATATATATATATATATATATATATATATGCAAAACACCCATGGGGAGTAGAATGCTGTATCGCTTGGTTTATGATGTTGGCATATATATATACGTATATATATATGCCAAGCGCTGGCATGGCAAGACGGGGGCGGGATAGCTGTGGATTTTCAAGGATAAGTACTGATCAACGAGGCTGACCAGATCTAAGACTGAACAGGACTCAGGTGAATACTTTGGGAAGATTTCAGTGCAGTGAGAAAACATTACAGTGCATCGTTTCAACGTAAATAGAATAAATGATGTGCAGTTTGTGAAGGTTGGTGAGGTGGTAGTGTGGAAGATGGCCAGTGTTGATGGGGAGAATAAGGCCACACTGTGTGGGAGTGCCGGCCAAGATTATCGTTATACAAACCTCGAAAAGTCTCATAAAAACATCTACCTCCAGCACCATGCGCCATGCTTCCAGTTAACCTAGAAATGATTACGGTCGATCATGGAATAATTAGAGGCATATGTTATGAAAAAACAATGTGGGGTTAATGTTAACTAGGAGTGACAGTGCCGCCTCCCCACGCCACGGGAGAGGGGAAGAGGCGCTGGTGTAGGTGGTGAGGGAAGACACTGGGGTTCAGCAGTGCACATATCCACATTTTTCATGACGTACATGGGAAACAAATAATGTTGTGTGTATTGTGTGTGTTGTATGTATTGTAAGACAGGAACAATATATAGAGTGCAAATCCATGTGTAGTGTACCCCTCAATCCTTTCCCTGGCTACCCCACCCAGCAACCTGAGCCTCCCTCACCCAAATACCAGCTACACCCGTCAATTCCTACCAGGTTACCACAGTCAAGTTCACTACCTTCCACGCACCTTACCAATCCAGCATGTCGTACTCACTCCTACAGTCTACTTAGCCAGATGAATGCCAGCGAGGAAGGAGCAGCCATGGAAATGGCATGGCTGGCAAAACTAGGAGAGGCAAGGTCGGTCGTGTTTACAGCTTCGTTGTCTCAACTCTAATGGTTTCCTCCGCAAACATGGTAGCTGCCTGGGTTCAGGATGTCCTCCTGTGGAAAGTGATAACCCAGAGCCACTTCAGGCACCTGAACCCACTCCAACAGATCTCATCTCATCAGATAATATCTTGGAAGCAATTAAAGCAACAGGTACCAGGACACACACATATTCCCAAAGCAGCCCATCCACACACAGCTGGGAAACTTACGGACCTCTTAATAAAAGTAAACGATGGTTCTGCTATCCTAAATGCTCTACCAACCATCAAGGCTTGGCACAACTTGCTACTTTTTGGCAATGTCTGCTTAGCTGTGCTGGAAAGAAGGGGAAAGAGGTTAGCCTCAATGATCATTAAATCCTTAAGAGACTTTCCTAGAGCTGATAACCTCATTCACCTTCCCCATCAATACAAAAATGGGAGAGGCAGAACCCCCACTCACTCCACTGACAATGAAAAAATCAGAGTCCAAGTGAGCAAGAAAATTGAAGAGGGCAACACAGTGGGAACAATCAGAATTATCACCAGGAAGATACAGTCGCCCCAGGGATGCTGACACTGCTGAAGCACTTAGAGGAAAGCACCCTGCCAGGGAAACCAGGGGCACCAACAGTTCCAACACCTCTGTCCTCACTGTGGAACCACTGATTGTGCAAGACTCAGACATTTACAAAGCAATAATGTCATTCCAGTCCGGCTCTGCTGGGGGTTACACTGGAATAAGGCCACAGCATTTAAAGAAAATAGTTAATCCAGTTATCGGGGAGATTGCAGAGACACTGCTTTCAGAGATTACAAGGTTCATCAACAATTCCTTGGCTGGTCTGATTCCTGACGAAATTAAACCTTTCTTTTGGTGCATCACTTTGTGCCCTTAAAACGAGGGATGGAGGAATTAGGTCAATCGCAGTGGGCAACACGGTTCGCCGCCTCGTTTAAAAAAGCTGCTGTCAGAAGTATTCGCGCAGAGGCGGCCATCATGCTTGAACCAAACCAACTTGGCTTTGGGGTCTCTCAAGTAAGTGAAGTAGCGGTTCATGCAACAAGGGCGTATATCGACAACCTGCTTGAGGACAATGCAGTGGTTAAATTAGATTTCAAGAATGCATTTAGTCTCCTGAAAAGAGACGTGTTATTAGCAGCTGTACAAGAACATTTCCCAGGTCTCTTCCTTTTAGTTTCAGCTGGATATAGCAAGGAATCAATGCTCCTGTTTGGAGAGCATGAAATCACATCATCAGAGGGTGTCCAGCAAGGGGACCCTCTCGCACCATTTCTCTTCTGTATAACAGTTAGGGAAATCACAGTCAGACTGACCAGTGAGCTAAACATCTGGTTCCTGGATGATGGCACACTAGCAGGTACAAAGGAGTCCCTTCTAGATGATCTTACACAGGTTATGACACGGGGACAGGAAATGGGTCTCATCCTGAATCCATCCAAATGTGAAATCATCTCAGTCAATCAACAAGTGATAGATGCAGTGATATCAAAACTACCAGGAGCATCAGTCATTGCCCCTACAAATAGTGCCTTGCTTGGAGCACCTCTGGGAAGCGATGCCATTGACACAATTCTCAGGAAGAAACTGGAAGAATTGAGGAGAATGGAACAACGAATAGGCAATCTTGACACCCATGATGTTTTGTACCTTCTCACAAATGCTTAAGTCTGCCCAGGCTGACATATTTCCTAAGATGTGCTCCTTCATATGATAACCCTATACTGCACGAATATGACAGTATCCTGAGGCAGATCTTTACTAAAGTACTTAACCTTACTCTAGAAGATGGGCAGTGGGACCAAGCTACACTCCCAGTCAGACTAGGAGGCAATGGCGTCCGCAAGTCATCTCAAATTGCTCTATCTTCTTTCCTGTCTTCATGCATTGAATCCAGAGGGCTTGTAGCAGCGATTCTCCCTGAACATCTTAGGGACAAGATTGGAATAAATGACCAAAAGTTCGTCACCGGAGCCAGGATCTGGGATAATCTAACGGGCTCTGAAACCAGGCCTGCTCCCCAACAACTACAAACTGTCGCACTGGATGGCCCAATAGTAGAGAATATAGCCTCAGCAATGCTTCAGAGTGGTCAGGAAGGATAGTGCCGCCTCCTTGCAGTGAGAGCTCATCATGCAGGGGACTTTCTGTTGGCTGTTCCCAACTCCAGCCTTGGCACACGCCTCGACCCACAGACCATCCGCATTGGTGTTGCCCTTCGATTTGCCTCCCTATTCTCGCCGAACACAGATGTATTTGTGGCAGTGAAGCAGCAAACTGATTCGGGTACCATGGTCTTGAGTGTTGTAAATCTGAGGGAAAGACTGCAAGACATGAAGAGGTTAATAACATTATCAAGAGGAGCCTCACAACAGCCGGATGCCCAGCAGTAAGGGAGCCACCCAACTATGCAGATCTGATGGCGGCAACCAAAAGCGTCCAGATGGTATCACCCTTCAAGCCTGGACAGACGGCAAGCAGGTGGTGTGGACTACACATGTGCATCTACCTTGGCTGATACCTATTTCCAATACACCAGGAGGAAGGAGGGGCAGCTGCCCTCCTTCCTATATATATATATATATATATATATATATATATATATATATATATATATATATATATATATATATATATATATATATATCGTATTGTCACCATGAACGAGTGGTATTTAATCAATAACAACACTGTGGCTAGCCGGGGATCGAGCCCATGTTGTTTTAGCCCTCCTCATGGTGAGCGAAAATTCCACGATGCTCTAACCCATGGTACCTACAAGAATCACGCACCCAGCAGAGCTAGGTGTTGTACCATGATCCTAGGACATATGATGGTGTGGGTGCCTCAGAGCTAATTTCATTCTACTCTCCGTTTGGTGTACTAGCCTCCACAAGCAGTATATATCGTATTGTAACCACGAACGATTGGTATTTAATGAATAACAACAGTACGACTATCCGGGATTGTATAGTCCCGTGGGTTAGAGCGTCGTTGAATTTTCGTTCACCATGAGGCGGGCTAAAACAACACGGGTTCGATCCCCGGCTTGTCGCAATGTTGTTATTGATTAAATACCACTCTTTCGTGGTTACAATACGATATATACTGCTTGTGGAGGCTAGTACACCGAACAGGAAGTAGAATGAAACTAGCTCTGAGGCACCAACACCACCGAGCACAAGACCATACACGCCGCCTTGCCAGTGGGCTTCTATTTAGATCCATCACTGAATATTATTTATGACAGCTGTTTATCAACAGTTTGGCGAGAGATTTCTTTAGGAGTCTTTTGTAATATATTATGTATGAATTATGTAATATATTATGTAAAAATTCGCCTGAACTTCGTTACTGAAAGTCTTGATACCGTGCAGAATTGCGGACAGAAACATCCGAGAGACGGAGGCGGCGTTGCTGGCGCAGGAGCCTAGTGATGATCGGGAACTGACACTGATGGAGGGACTGCTCCTCAAGCCAGGACTCTCCCGCAAGGACGTGGTCACCCTCATCCTCGACATGCTCTTCGCTGGCATTGATACAGTGAGAATAACTTAAATGATTTCTCTTATTCTTCCTTTCTTCTTTCTCAAGTTTTCTTAGAAGTTTATTTCTTTTGTCTTTAATAGAGCAAAAGTTATTTGCAGTTATGTTGGTATATAATACGGGATCAACTACATATTACCCATGATATAGCCGATGTAAATGTACGTTTCTCATCTCACATTTTCATAGATAAAAAAAACACATCAGAGTTCTCTTGTCCCTATTTATTAGCAGTTTTTAGCAGTTATTAATAGAAACAAAACGAAAAAATGGCCCTGTTTCATTAGTAAGCTATCCAAATATATTTTCATCTACAACAACCCTGCAGTCAGTGACGCACGTGAGGGAAGTTCCATTCAGGACAAATCTCACTACTTATAATGAAAAACTTAAAAAGTTTTTAAGGGAGCGAAGGGTTCAGTCGGGACGGTGAGGTCAGAGAAATTTAACAAAGACAAGTAATTTCGCAAGAGGGAATGCTAAAGGTAAACGCCCCAGTGTTGTTTTATATGTGCTTAAACTTTGAATTGCAGGTGCCTTTAATGATTATATTTTTTATAGGGAAAGGTTCCAATGCCCAAAATGGACACATGCAAGTGTTGAAATCCCCTGTAATCACACAGTCATGTTCAAGTAAACAATCAGATCGTCCTAACTCCTTCCCATAGGAAGTGCGGAGATGAAATGTGAAATTTTGTAGTTCCAGACTAGGGAGCGGGTGGTTCCCAATCGCTGGTAGGTTGGAATGAAGACTGTTTGGACTCACTCTATAACATGCCAGAAACATTTAAATCCCTACAGTATTTCTAAGCCATACCTTGAACTTTTTTTGTCAAATGAATTACACAGCGATTGCATCCTTTACAAACTACAGTGTAAAGGTCAACAGTGAAATCCCGATTGCTGTGAGTACCCCTTGATCCGGTGACGGGATCTTGATCCAAGGAACAGGGCTTATACTTCCCTTCTTTGAACCTGAATGCCTCCCATTCCCCGGGCCCTAAATGATCCATACGGATTCAGCGCTTCATCCTGAATAAACTAAATTAAAAGTATTGCTGAGTAAGTGTCCAGCTGTTTCAGTTGTCTGGCAGATGGCCATAATACGGATAGTGTTAGTTATTTAATTGAATAATGACCCATCTGTCCCATGCTTCACTCTGTTAAAGGTATCGCTTAGAATGTTCTGACTTATTTTTTACAACTCTTAATGAAGTAATTGACAAGTTTCCCAAAGACATCCTAACTATGGATTTTTTTTTGTCTTAGATAAGAAACCTTAAATGGGAACAATGTTTTTTTTTTTTTTTTTTTTTTGGGGGGGGAATATGTGAGAACCTGTTTCTTTTTAGATATTGAGAAAACATTTACAGTATAATCTGTATTCCTCCATTTATATCTGTGAATCTTTCTAAAATACATGAAGACATCGCACACTCTGGGTTTCGCAATGTACCTGCTGGCTAGAAACCCGGAGGTGCAGACTCGACTGCAAGAGGAGGTGGATACTGTGCTCGGAGACCACAAAGGTCCACTCACTCACCATCACCTGGCCAAGCTCCACTACCTCAAAGCTGTCATTAAAGAATCTATGAGGTATAACCTAGACTCATTAGTTATTTTTTTTTTTTTGGCTTTAAATCTCCCACTATATCGGTAAATACATTTTCAAAAATATTGTAATAGCAAATACAGTATTACAAATATCACTTGTTCACTATATGATGCATAATCTATTATGCATCATTCAAATATGAATGTACAGTATAATTGCTTTTGGCGAGATACTCACGCAGTATATTATATTTTAGGTTGCTACCTACAGTGATGGGCTTTGTAAGAACTTTGGAAAAGGAACTTGTTATCAGTGGATACTTAATTCCTAAAGGGGTTCGTATTATTCATTTATGTATAGTTAACCATATAATGATTTCCTTAACAAAAGTTATCATTTACTCAACAAAACGTGCAGATAACTGGTAATAATTAAGAACTGACCAAGACCTGCTTCTAAAATTTAAAGGTTACTTGTGAATTTAATCGTTATCAGGTTAACTTTGTTAACCTGACGAATATCAGAGCACTTAACGTGTTTTATTATTTACATAGTGCTCAGTTATGATAATGAGCATGCTGATGGGTTGGGATGAATCGCTCTTCCCTCGAGCGAAGGAGTTCCTGCCTGAGCGGTGGTTAAGGAACAAGTCTCTTGGCACCATGCACCCTTACTCTTCATTTCCCTTCGGCGCTGGCACCAGGATGTGCATCGGTCGACGCATCGCTGAGCAGGAGATGTACACCTTCCTAGCTAGAGTGAGTAATCCTCTTGTTTACCTCTCGGTGGTTCTGACGTTTATAACTCCGTGACTAGTTTTTGTTCTAAATTGCAAGATTTTTGAAAGGAAAATATATATATATATATAGTTATCAGAATTCAACAGTACCGACTATTCAGTTTTATGAAGGCCGGTAAAAAATGCAGGCATATATGGTATTGAAGACTGCATATGAGAAATATTATGTAAAGAGTGATTATTATTATTATTATTATAATCAAATAGAAGCGCTAAACCAGGTAAAGAGTAATGATTCGATTCATTAATCATGAATAATCCTAAATTCCGTCCATTCCTAATTTTTTCACACAATTTTTTCACACTTCCACAAATCCACAAGGAAAATTTTTCCTAATTTATTATTAAATACTTTCACCACTACGAATATATCTCCAGGAACTATTTATTGATTGATGATAATAATAATTTATTCGTGTACAGGCAATGCAGCGTTTCACAATTGATTACAAGTATGAAGACATTGAAGTTATTTGTCGCCTGGTGTTTGCTTCTGCTAAACCACTCAAGTTCACCTTCACTGAGAGACGCTGATGTCGCTGTAAGAGACGCTGATCAACTGCTATGAGAGATGCTGACTGACTGCTGTGATAGGTGCTGACTGTTGTGAGATACGCTGACTGATTGCTGTGAGAGATGTTGACCAACTGCTATGAGAGATGTTGACTGACTGCTGTGAGAGATGCTGACCAACTGCTATTAGAGGTGCTGACTATTGCTGTGAGAGATGCTGACCAACTGCTATGAGAGATGCTGACCAGTTGCTTTGAGAGATGCTGACTAACTGCTGTAGAGATGCTGACTGCTGTTAGAGATGCTGACTGACTACTGTGAGAAATGCTGACCAACTGCTATGAGAGATGTTGACTGACTGCTGTTAGAGATACTGATTGACTGCTGTGAGAGATGCTGACTGATTGTTGTGAGAGATGCTGACCAACTGCTATGAGAGATGCTGACTGACTGCTGTAGGAGATACTGATTGACTGCTGTGAGAGATGCTGACTATTCCTGGGAGAGATGCTGACCAACTGCTATGAGAGATGCTGACCAGTTGCTTTGAGAGATGCTGACTAACTGATGTAGAGATGCTGACTCACTGCTGTGAGAGATGCTGACTGTTGTTAGAGATGCTGACTAGGGAAGCACTGACTGACTACTATGAGTTGCTGACTGACTACTATGAGAGTTGCTGACTGACTACTATGAGAGTTGCTGACTGACTACTAAGAGATGCACTGACTGACTACTATGAGATGCGCTGATTAGTATGAGAACCGCTGACTGACTACTGTGAGATACGCTGACTGACTACTATGAGATACGCTGACTACTATGAGATAAGCTGACTGACTAATATGAGAAGTTCTGACTCGCGTCTAAGAGAAGCGCTGACTGACTACTATGAGATGCGCTGACTAACTACTATGAGAGTCGCTGACTGACTACTATGAGATGCGCTGACTACTATGAGAAGCGCTGACACTGACTACTTTGAGAAGCGCTCACACTGACTACTATGAGAAGCGCTCACACTGACTACTATGAGAAGCGCTCACACTGACTACTATGAGAAGCGCTCACACTGACTACTATGAGAAGCGCTCACACTGACTACTATGAGAAGCGCTCACACTGACTACTATGAGAAGCGCTCACACTGACTACTATGAGAAGCGCTCACACTGACTACTATGAGAAGCGCTCACACTGACTACTATGAGAAGCGCTCACACTGACTACTATGAGAAGCGCTCACACTGACTACTATGAGAAGCGCTCACACTGACTACTATGAGAAGCGCTCATAGTGACTACTATGAGAAGCGCTCAAAGTGACTACTATGAGAAGCGCTCACACTGACTACTATGAGAAGCGCTCAAAGTGACTACTATGAGAAGCGCTCAAAGTGACTACTATGAGAAGCGCTCATAGTGACTACTATGAGAAGCGCTCATACTGACTACTATGAGAAGCGCTCACACTGACTACTATGAGAAGCGCTCACACTGACTACTATGAGAAGCGCTCACACTGACTACTATGAGAAGCGCTCATACTGACTACTATGAGAAGCGCTCACACTGACTACTATGAGAAGCGCTCACACTGACTACTATGAGAAGCGCTCACACTGACTACTATGAGAAGCGCTGACTGACTACTATGAGATGCGCTGATTAGTATGAGAACCGCTGACTGACTACTGTGAGATACGCTGACTGACTACTATGAGATACGCTGACTACTATGAGATAAGCTGACTGACTAATATGAGAAGTTCTGACTCGCGTCTAAGAGAAGCGCTGACTGACTACTATGAGATGCGCTGACTAACTACTATGAGAGTCGCTGACTGACTACTATGAGATGCGCTGACTACTATGAGAAGCGCTGACACTGACTACTTTGAGAAGCGCTCACACTGACTACTATGAGAAGCGCTCACACTGACTACTATGAGAAGCGCTCACACTGACTACTATGAGAAGCGCTCACACTGACTACTATGAGAAGCGCTCACACTGACTACTATGAGAAGCGCTCACACTGACTACTATGAGAAGCGCTCATAGTGACTACTATGAGAAGCGCTCATACTGACTACTATGAGAAGCGCTCACACTGACTACTATGAGAAGCGCTCACACTGACTACTATGAGAAGCGCTCACACTGACTACTATGAGAAGCGCTCATACTGACTACTATGAGAAGCGCTCACACTGACTACTATGAGAAGCGCTCACACTGACTACTATGAGAAGCGCTCACACTGACTACTATGAGAAGCGCTCACACTGACTACTATGAGAAGCGCTCATACTGACTACTATGAGAAGCGCTCACACTGACTACTATGAGAAGCGCTCACACTGACTACTATGAGAAGCGCTCACACTGACTACTATGAGAAGCTAGACATGCTCAGATATAACAAAGTTTCATATACGAAAAATACAGAACTATTTAGGAAATTGTTATATGTAAAAAGAACTTTGCTTGTTAATAAAATAAAAATTATAGAAGAAAATATTTTTAAAGATAAATTTATTATTATGTATTTCAGTACACATATACATATAGGAGAGAGAAACTTATGACGACGTTTCGGTCCTACTAGGACAGTGGCTCTTGTTAGAGGTACTGAACCCAGCAAGTTTCATCCGTGTATTCACCGAACTTTCGTAATTGGAAAAATGAAATATGATTTCTTCAAAATATGATTTCATTCAAAACTGCAAATCAATGTGACTTTTGCTGTTGACTTTCAGAGACAAGTTCAGAAATGCGCGGCTTCACTTTGGCAAGTGCCACTCTCACCTTGGCAAGTGGCACTCTCACCTTGGCAAGTGGCACTCTCACCTTGGCAAGTGCTACTCTCACCTTGGCAAGTGGCACTCTCACCTTGGCAAGTGCCACTCTCACCTTGGCAAGTGGCACTCTCATATCATTTTCGCAACAAAGTCTGTTCCTTTTCTTAGTTTTGATGTCTACCATCCTGGAAAAGGATTGCTCGCAAAGATACGTTGTAACAAACGGCTTGAGTATCTCAAGGGCTTTCTTAGCAATAAGAGGCTATGCTACGATTTGGTGACACCAAAACGTTGAGAGCGTTGTTGTTGTTCTGAAGAGTTGCTGTTGAACCTGACTGATGAAGTTCAATGATTTCGTCGAGGTATTCTCACCATGCTGGATATGACTCTCTGGTGGGGAAGTATCCGTTGAGAGACTTTGCGAGCTCATCTGAGTGCATGACAATTGCTTGCTTCAGTTCCCCGGGTACAGAAATGTCTCCGATTCCAGACACGTCTTCGATCTTACTTACACAGTCGTCCAGCAGGGGTAAGTTTGCGAAGTTTTCTTCCGTTTCGATGATGTTGACTCCACCGCCCTGCATCTGTCGATTGAGATGACTGAGAGCATCGACAATATCGGCCATGTACGCCAAAATGAGAATGAACTCAGAATTTTCGCAGCAGTCTGCATGACAATGTAGGTGCTCTCGCAAAAACAGGGCTAATTCCACACGCAAGGCAAAAACACAATTCAGCACCTTTCCCCGGAATAACCACCGAACGTTAGAATGGTACAGAAGTACCTCGAATTCAGAGTCCAGTTCATTACACAGCTCTTTGAAGATGCGCTGCTTCATAGCACTATTTCGCACGTAGTTCACACATTCCACTACAATTTTCAATACTTCTGCCAGTTCTGGAGGCAAGGTTTTTGTTGTCACCGCAGCCTGTGCAGAACACAGTGCGTAACAATGATGTGTAGTGCATCGGCTTTCACCAGCGTTCCAAAGCCAGAGTTTCGTCCCATCATGACTGGAGCTCCGTCCGAACAAACTGTGTGTGACCTCCGCCGAACCCCTGAGACTGAGTCATCGAACCCCTGGGGTTCGATCGAACCCAGGTTAAGAACCACTGTGTACTAGGATCATTAACTAATCAAACACAAACGCTTGTGTCGGATAGAAACGTCGTCACAAGTTTCACTCTCCTATGTGCACGTTATTTTTGCATTGATCCAGTCACGGTATTGTCCCTTTTTTATTCTTCATGTATTTCAAGAATTATTAAACTTTTTAGGAAACCTATTGTGCACACTTCTTTGAATATTATTTGTTTGGGCGGGAGTGACAGAGTTAGATGCCTAGTGGTCCGTGTGTGGTTCATGGACCACAAAATGATATCCCTTTCCCCAGACTCTGTATGATCTGCTTTCATGTGATACTAGGAATTTTATTTACTAGAATATGAATGTAATTTAAAAATAATTTGTTTTAAAAAATCATCGATTTGTATTATTACTGTAATAACCAACATGTTAATCTGAAAAATCTGAAGAATAAAGGAAAATTATTTCAGGGAAAAACATGGTAATTCATTTTCCTATAAGTCAGCTTGCATCCTATTACACTCCTTGACGGGGGGTTCTTTGAGGCTGGTTAACAGCCCTTGATCTAAGGAGTTGGGCCTGACTTCCTTTGTGTATCAAATTTGACTGTTTTCTATTGTTTGATGAACTATTTGGCTCCAGTGTTAGTGACTATAATAATAATAATAATAATAATAATAATAATAATAATAATAATGACAATAATAATAACATAATAATCAGAGACACAGTGTTGCGATCCAGAGGGAAAATGCCTGCAGCATTCTGGGCACACTGCCCACCGCCTGGGAACTGGATGAATTATTTGAAATATAGGCTCTGAGATGTCATTTATGTTGTTCTCCTTCCCATTGTATCTTTGTTAATGTATTTTGCTTTCAAATAAAGTCCACATATGTAGAATACAGGGAGGGGTAGGAGAAGAAAAGCTACTCAACAGCTCCGGGGAGAATCCTGAGTTTGCCCTGAAGTACGTTAATTCTCTTCTCTGAGAAAAATCACAGTCAGCAGAATTCGAAGTGACGCTATAGACCACTTGGCCATAGATGCCTCAAAAGCTTGGCAGCCTGGTATACAAACCATGTTTTTCCCTAGACCAGGCACAGCAGTGGGTGTCAAACATGGTTGCAAGCTATTTCATTCTCCTCCTGTATGTTCTACCCTCACAAGCAGTTTTTATATCAATGCACCATGCAGAAATAAGAGGTATATACAGAGAAAGATAGTAGTCAGAAGGATTCGAAACTACGTTAGGAGAGTCTGGTAAGGTTCCCCAAGTGACGCTCTAGTCCACTCGGTCACATATGCCTCAAAAGCTAGACTGCCTGGTATACAAGCCATGTTTCTTGTGTAGCTGTTTTCCCTTCCTGAAGGAGATGGGAGATAATTGTATAATTGTTTACCCAGAGAAATACCTAAGGCAACGTTTCTAGCCAAGAGGGATGCCGAAGGCCGAGTGCAACCTACTAGCTCTTAATGTGCGCTATAGTTAACAGATTAATACCTGCATCTATGGGGTTAAGCCCTTCATGACTGCACCGAATACTAGAACGTTCGATGACCTCGCATCCGCGTAAGCATTTGGGCATTAATCTCTTTAGCTAGTATTGGCTAGCAGCCACCTGTGCCTCCCACACCTCGGCCTATTTTAGACAGTTTGAAGTGCCTTGGGGACGCAGACTCCTGCTAAAGCTCCTGGACCTCTTGTCCATGAGTCCATAGCCCTAAGACACCCACGAGCTCAGGTGTGCACTACACCAGGGATGCTGGTGTATTGTATATATATATATATATATATATATATATATATATATATATATATATATATATATATATATATATATATATATATATTTTTTTTAAAATAGGATGGGGTCCACCTCTGGTGCAAATTGTGGGACCCATAGCCTCGGAGAAGTGGATAAAAAGGCATCAAGGAAGAATATTTGGATTTCTTCCTGAAGCCGTTTGAATATTCCAATAATTTAATAATAAACAAACACAATGAAATATATTTTTTCGTTAGGTTCACAATGATTTTTGCGAAATTATTGCATACACAAATTTTTGCTTGCCTTATTCGCAAGCTATTTTTACCTATTCGGCACGACACACACACACAATCGCTCATTTTGAAACTAAAATTTGAAGAATCTGTCGATATCTGTTTTTGTCTCTAATTGTGCTCAAGTTCTCTTCTCTTGTCAGTAGGTTCGGTGCAGTGTGAGGGAGAGGGAGGGTGTTAGTCTCAGCGAGATACCTGTGACTCTTACAATACTAGTAAGTCAACAGTAGTTTTAAGTAAGAGAGAGAGAGCAACTGAATGCGTCGAGCAGACGGACTCTTCATTCTACGACAGTGAACTGGTACTGAATGTTGAATATCTAAAGTGTAAACAAGCGTCTTGTGATTATATTGACATTCATATTATCTCGTGTTAACTACATCACACGCACAGATTAATCACCATACAAATATTAACTAGTGAAGAGCTTTTGATCCAAATAACTGAAGCTGTCATCCCTGTCCTTGGACTTGATGAATTTCCAGCCATCATATTACTTAGGTGTTGCATAACCCTTGGAGTTAACACTAAAAATAATAATAATTATCATTTAACTATTAATATCATTTATTTATTACTGTTTTGGATTGTCTTGATTTCTGGGTAATGCTCTTGATCCAAAGGACTTGGGCTACATTTCCCTGCCTTGGTTAGACTGATTGCCTTTCACTACCACACTGTATGACCCTTACAGGTTTAGCGCTTTCCATAAATATATATGTAAGATAACAACTCCTAGATAAACAGGTTCAGCAAGTGTGATGACCCTCGCTCAGAACTGAACCTTGGTTCTCTGGGTGTGGGCCGGAAGTATTTCCACTGAGCTACGGTGAAGGTGAAGATGTTGGTTCAGTGAAAGTAAGGCTGAGGGTCAGAGACGGATCCTTGGTAGGTTTGGTAAAAGGATATAAATTCTGGAAGTGGGAATAAATTCTCGAATACACGACAGTCATTAAAGACTGCATACAACTTGTTCATCACTAGTCAAGAATACTTTAATCCCTAAGATAGGGTTGAGAGCGCATATACACCGAGACACACACACACACGCATACACCACTCCGTGTTCAGGGATAACGATAAAGGTTTGGTCAACATAGACGAACAAGGACCACTGCCTGAACCGAGAAGCGAATCGTCAATCCAGTCACGAACAACAATGCAGTTCTCAGGTCCCAGTTCTCAGCTTATAGCATAGTACAAAAACATCGGTCTGTAAACCAGTTTATTTCCTAATGTAGAAATATCACACCATAAAAATTTAATCTTGCATTCTGTTACAAAGGTGCTACACCATAACTCAGTTTACAGAAGAGTCGTGCACTTGTTGAATACCACTTATGTTATTTATTGTAATTCATCAGCTTATCGCTGTATGACCCTGGTGGGTTTAGCGCTTAGTTTTGATAATAATAATAATAATAATAATAATAATAATAATAATAATAATAATAATAATAATAATAATAATAATAATAATTTTAATAATCATTCATCAACTAATGAGGAAAGTAATAGTTAATATTACACAGCCGCCACCGTCACCTTCTCTGTGGAACATATATAATTTGGAAGGCGGAATAGGACACACAATTGTGAAGAAAATGGAAAGGGATACACATAAAGGGTAAAATGCGACGTCAATAAAATACAGTTTAAAATAAATAAGATACAGTAAGCTCAGAGTTGGTCCCTATACCCAGACTTGATTACAAATAAAAATCCATCCTCTCCAAGTGTCTGAACCACCTCAACAACCCCCTCCTCAGCCCTCTGGATAATACTTTTAGAAACCCCGCAGCTTCTTCTAATCTCCAAGCTACGTATTTTCTGCTGCATAATATTCACGCCACACATTGCCCTCAGACACGACATCTCCACTGCCTCCAACCTTCTTGTTGCAACATTCACCACCAATGCTTCACACACATTTAAGAGCGCTTGTACCACTATACTCTCATACATTCCCCTCTTTGTTTCCATGGATATCGTTGTCTCCACAGACTACTCAGTGTACTTCTCACCTTTTTCCCCACATCAGTTCTATGGTTCACCTCGTCTTTCATAGATCCATCTGATAACAAGTCCACTCCCAAATATCTTAATACATTCACTTCCTCCATACTCCCTCCAATCTGATATCCGATCTTTCATTACCTATTTCTTTTGTTATCCTCATCACCTTCTCTTTCCTATGTTCACTTTTAATTTCCTTCTTTTACATCCCCCCCCCCAAACTAGTCCACCAACCTCTTCAACTTCTCTTCAGAATCTCCCGTAAGCACAGTATCATCAGCCAAAAGCATCTTTGACAACTCCCACTGTGTGTTAGATTCTTTATCTTTTAATCCCACATCTTGCCAACACCCGAGTATTCACTTCTCTTACAACCCCATCTATATGTTGAACAGCCATGGTATCGCGTATCTCTGTCTAAGGCCTACTTTTACTGGGACGGGGCCCTCTGGCAGAAACAAGTCATGTCCAAGAACTGGGCCAGAAGTAGCAGAAAATATCCCATGTCCCAAAATTCCAGTGTTGCTGTGTTAAACAAATATCATTACATTGATTGAATAATACCAACAAGTTGAAGAATTTGACACCTATGAAATACATGAATATCTGAAGACGTTTCGCCAACCAGTGGATTTATCATCTCATTACAAAGGTTTTTAATTAGATATAGAAGAAGAGGTAATCAATCCCTCAGATATTTTAGGATTAGGAAAATGCTTATTGAAGTTGTTCATCCTATATAATATATGATTGAATCCAGCAAATCACTACCTAGCACTACCCTCACTTAATTCACGAGTTGGGGTCAGGGTATTATGAGGTGGTATTATTCACCATCACATTTTTGTCAATTCTTGTTTAAATTTGTGTTAAATTCACTGATAGCGACTGATGATATTATTACTAATAATTTCAAGAGTATATACAGTCCGGCAGTTAACCTGATTATATAAAGTTACCGATTTACATCTTACAAAATGAAATAGTCAATGTCATATCAACATGTAACATGTGATAATAATTCAAAGTCAATACTTGTGGAAATTATATGGGTACGTGTTGGGGAGCAATGGGGAGAGAGGATCCCTCGTCTGCAAGTAAGTCCCATGGTATAACAGATTAAGTCTTCTCTGCATATATGTATTTTCTGCAGAAGTGTCATACCGTAATTGAGTTTCCCTCTTAGCTCAGCTAATATTCAAGTACAGAACAGTTACGTCATAAGTCAGCGTACATCATAATACATAAACATTGCACTTAACTTGACACTTAACATTGCACTTAACAGACACAGCAATATACTCACGTCATAATGAGTATGCAATTTTACCCACGGGTTCTTTGTAGATAAAATTTATTATTAAATATTAAAAATTGTGGGTGCCTACAGTCTTTACTACCATCAAATATTCATTAGTTAGTTGCAGGAAAAGCAGACTATGATGTCTAGTGATGTTCGTTCAAGGTGTCGCTGTCAGTGATCGTTGAGCGGTGGAAGTTAGAGGGACGCTCTCTTCCTAGCAATACCTACACTACTTCTATCCTTGTAAGTCAAAAACAACTGTTTTTTTATTAATAAGAGTACTAAATTTATTTAATCAAATGAGCTGTCCTTTGTACTTTGTGATTTTATTAACATTACTTTAAATTTGCAAGCAAATCTTGCAAACATCTTGTTGATTAAGTATCAACACTATGATTTTGTTCTCTTCTACGGCACGGGTGGTACTTCAACTTTGGCGAAGTGTTGTTGATATAAGGAATTGGAGGTTCCCTCACCTTCCTTAGATCAAAACCTGATTACTCTTGTTAATATGTTGGTATTATTATTATTATTATTATTATTATTATTATTATTATTATTATTATTATTATTATTATTATTATTATTATTATTATTATTATTATATGAAACAGCGGAGATGTTGGATCATTTGAAGTGTGATGTAAGTGCGATGGTTAATGTTGTAAGTTATATATACAATATGCATTTTTATTGTAGA
Source organism: Cherax destructor (assembly GCA_009830355.1). Taxonomy (NCBI): domain Eukaryota; kingdom Metazoa; phylum Arthropoda; class Malacostraca; order Decapoda; family Parastacidae; genus Cherax; species Cherax destructor. The sequence continues at coordinate 74,191 of WNWK01005832.1, forward strand.
GGAATGTCAGTGCAGTGGCAGCTGATAAACAAAACTGATAAGATAATAACGACGTGATGTCTAATTCAAGCTTATTTAAAGCTTGTGTCTTCAGTGGATCCTAATTTCCCTCCCTGGGCCCTTCACTAGTGTTTGCTTGGGATGAGATGCTTTATCCCACACTCATCTCTTAAAGGGTTACTTGTTTATAACATTGCTGTTTCTTCCCATCTGTTGCTCACCCGCTGTTCTTGCAGAAACACGAGCATGTCCTATCACCCATCCCTCAGCATCCCTCATCTCAGGAGCTCAGTCGTCAGATCGTTACTCTTACAACCGAGACGTCAAAATTCGAACTGAGAGTGGTCAAAACTTTTGGGCAAGTTTTCCTCACACCTTTGATATCCCTTCTCACCCATTATTATTATTATTATTATTATTATTATTATTATTATTATTATTACTATTATTATTATTATTATTATTATTATTATTATTACTATTATTATTATTATTATTATTATTATTATTATTATTATTATTATTATTATTATTATTATTATTATTATATCCGTGAGGAAGCATTACGCGGGCAAAGGTCATACAACGTCTGGGTTATGGAAAGTAATTAAGTTTGATCAGGGGAAGAGAAAGGTAGCTCCAGCTCCTTAGAAGGGTTACCTAGTAGTAAAATTAGGTACTAATGCTCTAGCGACTGGTATTGGTCTCAGCAAGAGAAAAACTACTGTTAATGGTACACAAAAACTTACAAGTTGAAGAGTAAGACACGTTTATCACTAAGAATTTTTATTGATGAAACGTTTTGCCTTTACTGCAGGCTTCATATGATGACTAATAAAGCCTGTAGTATAGGTGAAACGTTTCACCAATAAAGATTCCTAGTGTTTCACATACATCTTCCTTTTCAAATTTTTTTATGCAAATGTGTCAGAAGCTCTAGGCTTGCTAGAAATCATATGAACCCTTTACCGGGCAGGCCTATAAATTTATTAGCCTCAAAGCGTGTTGTTTGCACATTCTTTCTACTCCCGCTGCATCTCTGGCTACCCGTTTTCTTGTTCTGACCAATCACAGGCCTTCTGTGAGTCGCCCCTGCTAAGTATTGCACCATGCAAGGGAAAAAAACTGCAAATTTATTGGTGCGGCCCATATTATTTCTGACATATGTAATTAAATAATTATAGGACATTAGGAGTGTTTATTTTAATCCCTATTTTGGAAATTAATAAATTCTTGAGTAATTGATCCCCACAGTGCTGTAGGACCCTAGTGGGTATAGCGCTTCTTTTTTATAATAAATAAGAATAAGAATTGAGTAATAGAATACAAGTAAATTGCAGCTTCAGTTACCCTCGTGTCGTTGATTATCTTTAAGCCTAATTAATGAACTACCTCCTGATCGACTATTTATTTGTGAACAAAAGTACTTATCTCATTTATGTAATGATTCTGCCCACAGATCATGTCGAGTGTGGCCAGGTTTGTAGTGGGGATGAGGGACCTGTGGCACCCACTATTACTGTCCCGATTTCTCACGACCTCAGCTGCAACTCATCAAGTAACAGGAGCAGCAGCAGCAGCAGCAGCAGCAGAGAAGCGGAACCTAGAGCCTAGACCAGTATCTGAAGTACCAGGGCCTCGAGTACTGCCATTCCTGGGCACTTTGCACTCTATGATCTTTAACAGGTGTACGTTATAGCACAGCTGATGACTGAATTACAGATGATACCGTAAGACCGCAGTAGCAACAGTAGTAGAAGGGTTGATATCACAACAGGAACAGCAGTGGATTGATTGAATGATTGAATAATTTTAATCATAAACAAACACTGCACAATTTCTTCCCAAGTCTCTTGAAAGGTCTTCATGGAAGTTAGAATCTTTATGAGTTTCCACCCCATAACATCATTGCATATTAATTAACGCCTTACCCCTTTTCAAACTGCATTGCAGTTCATCTTTACCGATATCGAAAAAAAATAACAGTGCCTATCAGTATCTTTATTGATATTATTGAATTGAATATTAACAATTATCAGACAAATATAATAATAATAATAATATTATGTAATAGTAATGAATAATAATAATAATAATAATAATATAATAATAATAATAATAATAATAATAATAATAATAATAATAATAATAATAATAATAATAATAATAATGCCGACTTTTGTCCTGACAGCCTTCAATAGCTCCAATATTCATCTCTACTTTAAAAAACTGATTGAGGATTATGGCCCCATCGTTAAGTTTGTCGCCCCGTTCACACCGCCCATGGTATTCGTAGCTAACCCTTACGACGCTGAGACCCTCGTACGAGCCACCATGGACAACCCAATCAGGGATAGCTTCGAGTCCTTCAAGAAGATTAGAATGGACTCTGTAGACAACTATTTTGAAAACAAAACTGGGATATTGACAGAGTACGTTTACAACCGTCAGTGTTTCTGATCGCACGCACTCTTCTCTATCACTCTTTTTCTCCTTTCTCTCTCTGTCTTTTAAGTTTTATAATTATGCCCTTAAGGTGCTGCGATAATCGCAACAACAGTTAATGTCATTTTAATGTGTTAATTCATTATGATATTCCAGAAATGGCGAGGAGTGGTGGAGGGTACGCAGCCGAGTTCAGACAAGCATGATGAGAGTCAAGGAGGTGGTGGCCTACCTGCCTGTCATGGACCAGATTTCTTTGGAGTTCATGGACAGGTGAGACACGTCCTGGAGAGGTGAGGGATGTTCTTAATGTGTTAGAAAACTAGAACATTCAGAGATGCTGTGGATATGTTAGGAATCTACAGGATGAAAGTTAAGACACATGTGCAACATCTGGTTATCTTTATTGTAGACGTTTCGCCATCCAGTGGCTTTATCAATACAAATTCTAGGACATAATTTGAAGACAGTAGAACTATATACAAATGATATTGCTCATGAGTCTTAACTTTCATCTTGTCGGTATTGTATACCATTCTTGTATAAGGTACAGGATGTTATTGAAATATCAGAAATGTTATGTAGATCCTGTACATGTTATAGTGATCCTCGATGTGACATGGTCATGGATATATTCCAGAAGAAATCTTGAATGTACGTACTATATTAGGGAAAACTTGTGCTATATGGATTTGTTAGAAAATTCTTGGATATATTAGAAAGTTTTTTTATAAGTAAACGTGGCCATGGACAGAAAATTAGTTAATTTGTTAATAATTTTTCAAGAAAAGCTTTTCAAAGGTTGGGTACAGAAGAGAGGAAAACTTCTTTGATGCTGGTTGAAGAGCTCTTGATCAAAGAAGTTGGAGCAATCCTTCTCTTCCTCAGATCAGACTCGAATAATCCCCTTAGGGATTTAACATTTCCCCATGAGTATAATAATGATTATTTCAAAGTAGATCTGGAGATGGTCTGAAGTTTGGATTGACACCATTGCCTTTTGTCCTCCAGAATCGCATCACTGCAGTCACAGTTCGGGGAGATGCCAAGTGACTTCCAGAATGAGATGTACAAGTGGGCTCTTGAATGTATGTAACTCTCGGCAGCAATAATCACAAAGTATTTGTTTAATTCAGAGTTTTGAATAAGACTGCTATCTAATATTTTTTTTTATTAACACATAGGCCGATTCCCACCAAGGCAGGGTGGCCCGAAAAAGAAAAACTTTCATCATCATTCACTCCATCACTGTCTTGCCAGAAGGGTGCTTTACACTACAGTTATAAAACTGCAACATTTACACCCCTCCTTCAGAGTGCCGGCACTGTACTTCCCATCTCCAGAACTCAAGTCCGGCCTGCCGGTTTCCTGAATCCCTTCATAAATGTTACTTTGCTCACACTCCAACAGCACGTCAAGTATTAAAACCATATGCCTCCATTCACTCCTATCAAATACGCTCACACATGCTTGCTGAAATCCAAGCCCCTCGCACACAAAACTTCCTTTACCCCCTCCCTCCAACTTTTCCTAGGCCGACCCCTACCCCGCCTTCCCTCCACTACAGATTTATACACTCTCGAAGTCACTCTGTCTCGTTCCATTCTCTCTACATGTCCAAACCACCTCAACAACCCCTCCTCAGCTCTCTGGACAATCGTTTTGGTAATCCCACCTCCTCCTAATTTCCAAACTCCGAATTCTCTGCATTATATTCACACCACACATTGACCTCAGACATGACATCTCCACTGCCTCCAGCCTTCTCCTCGTTGCAACATTCATCACCCATGCTTCACACCCATATAAGAGCGTTGGTATAACTATACTCTCATACATTCCCCTCTTTACTTCCATGGACAAGGTTCTTTGTCTCCACAGACTCCGAAGTGCTCCACTCACCCTTTTCCCCTCATCAATTCTATGATTCACCTCATCCTTCATACACCCATCCGCCGACATGTCCACTCCCAAATATCTGAATACATTCACCTCCTCCATACTCTCTCCCTCCAATCTGATATCCAATCTTTCGTCACCTATTCTTTTTGTTATCCTCATCACCTTACTCTTTCCTATATTCTCTTTCAATTTTCTTCTTTTACACACCCTACCAAATTCATCCACCAACCTCTGCAGCTTCTCTTCAGAATCTCCCAAAAGCACAGTGTCATCAGCAAAAAGCAACTGTGACAACTCCCACTTTGTATTTGCTTCTTTATCTTTTAGCCCAACACCTCTTGCCAAGACCCTCGCATTCACTTCTCTTACAACCCCATCTATAAATATATTGAACAACCACGGTGACATCACATCCTTGTCTAAGGCCCACTTTTACTGGGAAATAGTCCCCTTCCCTCCTACACACTCTAACCTGAGCCTCACTATCCTCATAAAAACTCTTCACTGCTTTCAGTAACCTTCCTCCTATTCCATACACCTGCAACATCTACCACATTGTCCCCCTATCTACCCTATCATACGCCTTTTCCAAATCCATAAATGCCACAAAAACATCTTTACCCTTATCCAAATACTGTTCACCTATATGTTTCACTGTAAACACTTGGTCTACACACCCCTACCTTTCCTAAAGCCCCCTTGTTCATCTGCTATCCTGCTTTCTGTTTTACTCTTAATTCTTTCAATAATAACTCTACCATACACTTTACCAGGTACACTCAACAGACTTATTTCCTTATAATTTTTGCACTCTCTTTTGTCCCCTTTGCCTTTATACAAAGGAACAATACACGCTCTCTGCCAATCCCTAGGTACCTTACCCTCTTCCATACATTTATTAAATAATAGCACCAACCACTCCAAAATTATATCCCCACCTGCTTTTAACATTTATATCTTTATCCCATCAATCCCAGCTGCCTTACCCCTTTCATTCTACCCACTGCCTCACGAACTTCCCTACACCCACAACTGGCTCTTCCACACTCCTACAAGATGTTATTCCTCCTTGCCCTACACACGAAATCACAGCTTCCCTGTCTTCATCAACATTTAACAAATCCTCAAAATATTCCCTCCATCTTCCCGATACCTCTAACTCTCCATTTAATAACTCTCCTCTCCTATTTTTAACTGTCAAATCCATTTGTTCTCTAGGCTTCCTCAACTTATTAATCTCATTCCAAAACTTTTCTTATTTTCAACAAAATTTGCTGATAACATCTCACCACTCTCTCATCTGCTCTCTTTTACATTGCTTCACCACTCTTTAACCTCTCTTTTTCTCTCCATATACTCTTCCCTCCTTGCATCACTTCTACTTTGTAAAAACCTCTCATATGCTAACTTTTTTTCCTTACTACTCTCTTTACATCATCATTCCACCAATCGCTCCTCTTCCCTCCGCACCCACTCGCCTGTAACCACAAACTTCTGCTGAACACTCTAACACTACATTTTTAAATCTACCCCATACATTTTCGACCCCATTGCCTACACTCTCACTAGCCCATCTATCCTCCAATAGTTGTTTATATCTTACCCTAACTGCCTCCTCTTTTAGTTTATAAACCTTCACCTCTCTTTTACTTACTGATTATATTTTCCTTGTATCCCATCTACCTTTTACTCCCACTGTAGCTATAACTAAAAAGTGATCTGATATATCTGTAGCCCCCCTATAAACATGTACATCCTGAAGTCTACTCAACAGTCTTTTATCTATCAATACATAGTCCAACAAACTACTGTCATTACGCCCTACATCATATCTTGTATACTTATTTATCCTCTTTTTCTTAAAATATGTATTACTTATAACTAAACCCCTTTCTATACAAAGTTCAATCAAAGGGCTCCCATTATCATTTACACCTGGCACCCCAAACTTACCTACTACACCCTCTCTGCATGTTTCTCCCACTTTAGCATTTAGGTCCCCTACCACAATTACTCTCTCATTTGGTTCAAAAGTTCCTATACATTCGCTTAACATCTCCCAAAATCTCTCTCTCTCCTCTACCTCCTCTCTTCTCCAGGTGCATACACGCTTATTATGACCCACTTTTCGCATCCGACCCTTATTTTAATCCACATAATCCTTGAATTTACACATTTATATTCCCTCTTTTCCTTCCATAACTGATCCTTCAACATTATTGCTACCCCTTCCTTAGCTCTAACTCTCTCAGATACTCCTGACTTAATCCCATTTATTTCTCCCCACTGAAACTCGCCTACCCCTTCAGCTTTGTTTCGCTTAGGGCCAGGACATCCAACTTCTTTTCATTCATAACATCGGCAATCATCTCTTTCTTATCATCCGCACTCCATCCACGCACATTCAGACAACCCAATTTTATAAAGTTTTTCTTCTTCTCGTTTTTAGTAGATTTGTACAGGAGAAGGGGTTACTAGCCCATTGCTCCCGGCATCTTAGTCGCCTCATACGACACGCATGGCTTACGGAGGAAAGATTCTTTTCCACTTCCTTATGGACAATAGAGAAAATAAAAGGAACAAGAGCTATTAAGAAAAAGAAGAAAAACCTAGATGTGTGTATGTATATATATGCATGTGTATGCCAGTGTAGTGTGACCTAAAGTGTAAGTAGAAGTAGCTAGATATACCTGTTATCCAGCGTGTTTATGAGACAGAAAAAAGACACCAGCAATCCTACCATCATGTAAAACAGTTTCAGGTTTCTGTTTCACAGTCACCTGGCAGGACGGTAGTACCTCCCTGGGTGGTTGCTGTCTACCAACCTACTACCTATAAATAATCGGCTTCTAAAAAAAATTCTTATACATTTAAAGATATATATTTTTTCATTTATATTAATGTAAGAATTTATAATTTTGTACCAAGAGAAACTTTGAAAACCTACCTAACCTTATTACAACAAGCGCAATTTAATTTAGCCTAACCTAACTAAATATATTTTAGATACGTTAACATTAATTTAATAATAAACAAACACAATGAAATATATTTTTTTCATTATGTTCAGAATGATTTTGGCGAAATTATTGCATACACAAATTTTCACTTGTCTTATATGGCAAGGTGAGCGTTGCTATTTAAGCCAAATTCGCAAGTTTTACCTAATCGGCACGATTATATAACATGAAAATTATGTATATATATTGGCTTTGGAAAAAGCGAATGCTTCCTTCAAAAAAACATTACTTTAAATTTAATGCTGAACGGTCCTTTCAAAATTAGCGTTTTGCAGTACTATAGCAAAAACAACAAAAAACAACTTGCTTTAAATTATATTTCTTGATTTCCATAAAATTATGATACGTGTTTTCTGTTTTTTGTGTACAGCTGTCGGCAGTGTAGCCCTGAATCGTCGGCTGGGATGTTTGGATCCAAACATTGCACCAGACTCAGAACCCATGAGGATGATCAGCCTCGCCAGTGAATTCTTTACTGCTCTGAATGACGCAGAATTCAGTGCTCATCTGTGGGAGGTATTCCCAACTCCATCCTTCAGGAAACTCAAGAAGACTCACCAGGAGTTCCTTGTGTAAGTGATCTTTTACTGAATCTGAATCTTGTTGGTTCTCTGAAACTTTTGGCTTGAGAAAGTTCCATCACCATGGACCACAAATTAAATAAAATATATTTATAATGCCCATATTAAGAAACATTTAATAGCTTCCTAAACATGTTTCTTAGTTTTATTTTTATAAGCAATATTGCCTTTTAATATATTATTGCGACAACTTGATGAATCTCTACATTGAGCGAAATGTTATCACACTGTAACCTTGCTTTTCTCTGTGGCATTTCTTATTTATTTGTGGCCAGCATACCCTAGTATCCGGAAATACAACAGTTGAAACAGTTACTTCTTAATTTTAATGTTTTGCCCCCAAACCAACACGTTTATTGTGCCGATTTTTCTTTACCTTTTCCCTCCTCCAAAAACTAGGAATTTGATGTCGGCGAGGAGCTCTTAATCCAGAGAATTAAACTTGAAGTTCCCTTACTTAAATCGAGCCTGATAGCCTTCCATTCTCCAGATGCTGTTTGATCCCCTTGGAGTCAGCGCTGCCCTAAGAGTGTATTAATGATCATAATGATGTGGACACTATGGTCATCTTGAAGGTGGAAGTGCCAGATAATTTGTTAAAATAATTATAAAGTGAGCTCCGCAGAGGCTAACATAAAGTTCATAAATTACACACACCAAAAAAAAATAAAGCTCTTTGAAAGAAATTCAATATATTCTTGGTCAACCTATGTCATGCTTTAAGAAATAATTGTTTATATATATATATATATATATATATATATATATATATATATATATATATATATATATATATATATATATATATATATGTCGTGCCGATTAGGTAAAACTTGCGAATTTGGCTTAAATAGCAACGCTCACCTTGCCATATAAGACAAGTGAAAATTTGTGTATGCAATAATTTCGCCAAAATCATTCTGAACATAATGAAAAAAATATATTTCATTGTGTTTGTTTATTATTAAATTAATGTTAACGTATCTAAAATATATTTAGTTAGGTTAGGCTAAATTAAATTGCGCTTGTTGTAATAAGGTTAGGTAGGTTTTCAAAGTTTCTCTTGGTACAAAATTATAAATTCTTACATTAATATAAATGAAAAAATATATATCTTTAAATGTATAAGAATTTTTTTTAGAAAGGACTTAATTTTAGATGAGTTCTTGCTAATCGACCAGTTTTACTTAATCCCCATTTTTGGGATTCAAACATTCTTGTCTGGTGGTGAAGAGGTTACGTGTAGACTCAATAACCCTAGTATAGTTAGATCAAATTTTGTTAGGATTTTTAACCCTGGAGGGTTATGATCGAGGAATAAAAGCTATAAGAAAGGTATAAAAATTCTATTATACTTTTTTAAGATTTTTTAGTATCCGTTTCAAGTTTTTTCAGAAATTATATTAATCAGCAGCAAGTGAAGCACATCTAGTGATGACGTAGAATCAATCGATAATGATCCAGAAGCCGATTATTGTTTCTTATGCCTATTTCAGCATAGGTCATCCTATTCTTTTCCGAGTACAAGATCATACACGCCGCCTTGCCAGTGGGCTTCTATTTTAGATCCATAAGTGAATATAATTTATGACTTGTTTATCAACAGTTTAGTCATAGATTTATTTTGTAATATGTATGAATTAGCATCATAATTGGAGTTGTGGTTAACAACATGTCTGCGCTCATTTAACTGCATTTCCTTTAGTTGTGCCATAGTGAATTTATTGAAAGGTATTTTGAGATATAAATATCTCTAGGGTATGGCTTACCCTGCACACAGATTAATGGTACTTGATGTTTGTCTGTTAATATCTTAGAGTCAGACGGAAATACGATGAGCTTTAATCGATAAAAAATTGCCTGATTTTCGTTACTGAAAGTTTTGACATGGTGCAGAATTGCGGACAGAAACATCCGAGAGACGGAGGCGGCGTTGCTGGCGCAGGAGCCTAGTGATGATCGGGACCTGACACTGATGGAGGGACTGCTCCTCAAGCCAGGACTCTCCCGCAAGGACGTGGTCACCCTCATCCTCGACATGCTCTTCGCTGGCATTGATACTGTAAGAATAACTTAAATGATTTGTCTGATTCTTCCTTTCTTCATGTTATGTGCAGTTTGCTTGGAGGTTTCTCTCCAGGTGGCTAAAGCTCTCGCTTCACACGGCGACGGGTCTGGGTTCGATTCTCAGCGACGGTAGAAACATTTCGCGTGTTTCTTTACACCGGTTGTCTATGTTCCCCATCAATAAAATGGGTACCTGGGAGTTAGTCGACTGGTGTGGGTCGCATCCTTGGAAAAAAAACTGACCTAATTTACCCGAAATGCTCTGCAAAACTAGCAGCTTTCTATGTAGTAGTATGTCATTGATGTCAGCTAGGCCCGTATACCTTGTACCTGTTCTTGTAGAAATAAAGATATTACATTATATTATATTATAAAAGAGCAAATCTTACGTGTAGCTATGTTGGAATATAATACTGAAACAACTGTAAATCGCCCATGATAAAGCCAGAGCCAGATTTAAGATTTTGTCGGCCCCAGGGATACAGGTACCCAGGGATACAGGTACCCAGGGATACAGGTACCCAGGGATACAGGTACCCAGAGATACAGGTACCCAGGGATACAGGTACCCAGGGATACAGGTACTCAGAGGCCCCCAGTGATATTTTCAAAATGAAAAAAAGTTAAAGAAATATTAAAATTCAAACATTTGCTTTGTGTAATTTCATGAAAACAAAGTTCTCCAAAACATCAGTAAATTGTAAGTTGTTGAGAACATCTCTGGAAGCCCTCCAGCTGGCGGAGGCCTCTGGGCTGCAGCCCCTAGAGGCCATGCCTTAATCCGGCCCTGGATAGAGCCAATGTAAATGTACGTCTCTCATTTCACATTATCTTATAATTGGCTTGTCTATATTTATTAGCATAGTTTTTAGCAGGTATTAGTAGAAACAAAACGAAAAATAGCCGTCTTGCATTGGTAAGTTATCCAAAGATGTGTGCATCTATAACAGCCTTGCTGTCAGTGACTCACGTAAGAGAAGTTCCACTCCGGACAAGACTCATTACTTGTAATGAAGCACTTAGAAAGTTCTTTAAGGCAGCGAAGGGTTCGTCGGGATGGTGAGGTCAAAGTAGCTTAACAACGACGACAAGTAATTTCACAGCAGGGAATGCTATGATAAACCCCCCATTGTTGTTTTATATTTAAATCTCTCCAATATTTCTATGATGAAATGTTGAAGGATTAACTTTGTGTTTCAAGACCAGTGAAACGCCTGTTGTTGCGAGTACCCCATGATCCGGTGATGGGATCTTGATCCAAGGAACCGGGCTTATACTTCCCTTCTTTGAACCTGAATGCCTCCCATTTCCTGGGCCCTAAATGACCCATATGAATTCAGCGCTTCACCCTGAATAAAATAAAATAAAAATTATTGCTGAGTAAGTTCCCAGGTGATGCTTCAAGCTGTTTCAGTTGTCTGACAGATGGCCATAATACGGATGGTGTTAACTGAAGGATGACCCATTTGTCCGATGCTTTCCTCTGTTAAAGGTATCACTTAGAATGTTCCCACTTATTTGTACAGCTCTTGATGAAGTAATTGACAAGTTTCCCAAAGACATCCTAGCTATGAATTCTTTGTATTCTGGGCAAGAAACCTTGAAGGGGACAACACTTTTTTTGGGGGGGAGGGACGGGGGTGTATGAAATGTGTGCTTATCTCTTTCTTTTTAGTTAGTATTTGCTAATGAAACAACATTTACAGTATAATCTGTATTCCTCCGCCTATATCTGTGAATCTTTCTAAAATATGTACGAAGACATCTCACACTCTGGGTTTCGCAATGTACCTGCTGGCTAGAAACCCGGAGGTGCAGACTCGACTGCAAGAGGAGGTGGATACTGTACTCGGAGACCACAAAGGTCCACTCACTCACCATCACCTGGCCAAGCTCCACTACCTCAAGGCTGTTGTTAAAGAATCCATGAGGTATAACCTAGACTCATTATTTTTGGCATTGTTTTAATCTGCCACGATATCTGTAAATACATTTGCAACAATATTGTAATAGCAAATATTATAAATATTTCTTCCTGTACGTACAATTGTTTATTTGATGCATTATATATTATGCATCATTCAAAAATGAATATATATTATAATCGCTTTTGACAAGTTGCTCACGCAGTTTATTATATTTTAGGGTGCTACCTACAGTGCTTGGCATAACAAGAACTTTGGATAAGGAACTTGTTATTAGTGGATACTTAATTCCTAAAGGGGTTCGTAATATTCACTTTATGTATAAACATGTAATGCTTTCTTTAACAAAAGTCGTCATTTAATCAATAAAAAAATGCAAGTTATTGCCAATAATTTCATTTTAATATTTAAGAACAGACCAAAGCATCATCTAGGGTGTTTTATTATTTACATAGTGGTCAGTTATGATAATGAGCATGATGATGGGTTGGGATGAATCGCTCTTCCCTCGAGCGAAGGAGTTCCTGCCTGAGCGGTGGTTAAGGAACAAGTCTCTCGGCACCATTCATCCTTACTCTTCATTTCCCTTCGGCGCTGGCACCAGGATGTGCATCGGTCGACGCATCGCTGAGCAGGAGATGTACACCTTCCTAGCTAGAGTGAGTAATCCTCTTCTTTACCTCTCGGTGGCTCTGACTATTATAGCCCCGCGGCTAGTTTTAATGCTGAATAATAAGATATTTAAAAGTAAATTATATATATTTATCAGAATTCAACAATACTTACTATTCAGTTTTATGAAGGACGGTAAAAAATGTGGTAGTGAAGAATGCGTGTGGAAAATACTGTGTAAAATAGTAATGAGTTGATTCATTAATCATTATTCATTAATCATTATTCATTATTCATTAATCATTATTTATCTTCGATGTTTTCACACTTCCATGAATCCACAAGGAAAATTATTCCTACTTTACTAATAAATGCATTTCTCACTACGAAAATATCTCCAGGAACTATTTATTGATTCAAGTATTATGCAATAGAGGATGACGCTGATACTTGAAATATCTTATAGTATTACGAGTGCTGAGCGTTTACTTTAATCCCTATTTAAAAATATTTCCTGAGACTCGTATTTTAGGCGTTCTGAGTAAACTCTACGATGCAGTCTAATTGTTATTATAAGCATAATGCCAAAACTTCACAAAAAAAAGGGCTAAATATGGATTAGGTGTAAGAAAATACCATATTAACGTCTTGTTCATTAAAGCTATTTCACTTATTCACCACTAGCCCAGGATGCATTAACCCTTAACAGGAAATCATTATAAACTTAATGTTATTCAGTTAGGAAGGCGTATGCTACTCTTTTGTAATTATTATATAATTCCATAACACACTTTGAATAAAAACAAAATTACTTCAGGTCGTCCTAATAATTTAAAATTCTTGTGTAAGTGATTACCCATATTCGTATATTGGGTTTTATGCATATAAACTATACGAGGGTAATGAAGACTTGAGTGTAACCTATACACATGCTAACCCGGATTTCCCTATTAACGTGTCGAGTATTGAACTTACTAGTGACCAGCAGACAGCCCTAAGATATGGGTTAAGTTTCGCGCCTACTAGCAATGCCACTAATTATGTTGACCTTGCCAAGTCTTTTTTTTCAATTTGGAATAACAAGGGGACCTATCCCCTGAAACGTTCAACATTTGTAAAGACATGGCATATGGGAACCGAATTGTCCTTAAATATTTGTTAAGTCATACCATAAATTAAGGAAATATCCTAGACTTCACCTTACGAAAGCAGACAAAGCAAATGCGATAGTAATTATGGATAAGGTAGATCATAGTGGAAAAAATAATACTTTATTAGAAGACAGGGAAACTTACATTTCACAATTTTTTTCTATATTGAAAAATTATCTAAAACATTATTTTGTGTGAGTGTGTGTGTTGTGTGTGTGTGTGTGTGTGTGTGTGTGTGTGTGTGTGTGTGTGTGTGTGTGTGTGTGTGTGTGTGTGTGTGTGTAAGTGTCCCTTAATAAGAACCAGTTGGAATAGTAAGTTTAATAAACAACATAGAACCTTACTGAGAGGTAATGAGGATCTGATTAAACAGTTATCAGCTAGGTCGGCTACGCTCCCTTATAAGTACGGGTGGATTGAAACCCACAATCCTGGTTTTCCAGCGATACCTGTTATTAGCTCCGTAGGATCGGCGACTTATGCCTTGTCAAAATGGTTGGTAAAAATATTTATTAACTCAAATGCTTGACAACAATTCCGAAGTCCATATAAACAACAATGTTAATCTCAATGACAAATTGCAAATGTTGACATGTCATGATTTTACACTAGTAAGTTTTAACGTCACGGTGTTGTTCACCCAAGTGCCTGTTCCCTATCTGTTATCTTATCTGGAAGAAGAACTAGATGATTTCCCCGTTCCATTGATAAGAACACCATTATTGAGCTGATTGGGGCATGTGTAGTTAATTGCAAGTTATAGTTTGAAGGGAAATATTACGCTCAAAAGCAGGGAATGGTTATGGGAAATTCATTGTTTTCCCTATCTGTATATGGAGTTTTTCGAGGCTAGGTTGTTGAAAGACATCCTGCCCTGTAAAGCTAAATGGTTCAGATACGTGGATGACATCTTGTGTCTTTGGCCGAATGATATGAACTTGGATACATTTATACCGAGACTTAACGCTCTGGTCCCGTGTATTAAATTCACCGTGGAGAAAGAAGTGGAATCTAAACTTCCATTCTTAGATATGTTGATACATCGGGTTGATAGAAAGTTCAAGTTTGCAGTATATAGGAAGGCCACTGTGTGCTCATACATTCACTGCTATTCCAATAATGAAATAAGAGGAAAACGGAGTGTCTTTTTCACTGTTTCTGAGAACTTACCGAGTGTGCAGCCCAGAATTTCTTGATGAAGAAATTTGGAAAATATTTGATATTGCCACCAAACTGCGGTACCCTAAGGAGTTTGTAGGATCAGCATTGTTGACAGCTAGGAAAACTTATCATAGGGCTGAACCCATGATAACACCTCAGATCAAAAATGTGCTGCTTCTCCCATGCAATGAGAATTTATCTGCCCTGAAGAATGCCCTATAAAGATTCAACATACAAATAGTTTTTAAGAATTCACGGACTGTTAAAAGCATTTTGATAAAAAATTATCCTCAGCACTCTGTTGATGGTGTCTATTGAATCTGTTGAAATGGCTGCAACTTATCTTAGGTGGGCAGACCGGCAAACGTCTAGATATTAGGATATTACATTATTATTATAACCAAAAAGAAATTAGGATATTACAACATCTATATTCGATACGAGCTGTACAGGAAACAAATGCTATTTTCAGCCACATTAAGGTCTGCAATAACTGCAAATTGGTCAGAAGCCAGAGTTGTCATTCCTTGTTCCTCTTGGCTTGAACGAAATATTGTAGAATCGGCAATTGTAAAATATGATAAATGTTCATTATATAATAATATTGGCGGCTTATTCAAACTCGACAACTTTGTAATTAAATTCATAGTACACAAACTTAAGCTGGATTCTTACCAGAACTCGTTGGATTGTCGTAAATGACTATCATTTGCTGCTCCCACTCAGCCTTATGTATAAACCAGCATTTACCTAGGGTGAATTGGGACAGCCTCTGGAAATAGAAGGTTTTTCTT
The DNA here is from genome assembly GCA_009830355.1 of Cherax destructor. Taxonomy (NCBI): domain Eukaryota; kingdom Metazoa; phylum Arthropoda; class Malacostraca; order Decapoda; family Parastacidae; genus Cherax; species Cherax destructor. The sequence goes on from WNWK01005832.1 coordinate 89,849, forward strand.
CTTTTTGCTGCTTCCCCATTTTCTCTGCATTGGAATTTTCCCTACTGATCAGGATATTAAAGTCTTTTATAATGATACGATATGACGTTTGACGGCATGTTGGTGATAGTTGTCATTTCACTAATGTTGTGGTTGCTAGGTCATTATGGGCCTAGAATGTTGATGGGCTTCTGCATGCTTCTATTTTAGTATCTTCCTTTCATCTTTCTGGCACCTTGGCACTGGCCAGTTTGATGCCATCTCATTCTAGCTAGAGTCGTTCCCTTGAATGGATCTACCTGGACTTCCTACTCATTTCTGCAACATTACAAATTCCTGATGTGTTGATTACAACACGAAATGCCTAGAGCTATCATTCAACTCCCCCATGGCTGTTTTTCATCTTGTATAGCTTGTTTGCGATTTTTCATATATATATATATATTATAATAATTTATTCGTGTGCAGGCGATGCAGCGCTTCACAATTGATTACAAGTATGAAGATATTGAAGTTATTTGTCGCCTGGTGTTTTCCTCTACTAAACCACTCAAGTTCAGCTTCACGGAGAGGCGCTGATGCCGCTGTAAGAGGCGCTGATGCCGCTGTAAGAGGCGCTGATGCCGCTGTAGGAGACGCTGATGCCGCTGTAAGAGACGCTGATGCCGCTGTAAGAGGCGCTGACCAACTACTGTGAGAGGTCCTGAGTGCTGTGACACACGCTCACGTACTATATACTACTATTAGAAGCGCTGACTCACCAACTACGACATTTTCAAATCTGAAGTGTTATTTTTACTGGATTTTTTATATATATATAAATACTATGTACTTTGTTGCATTTACAAGATGTATTTGTTATGTTTATATTTTTTAATACATTATACCTTACATAGATATGCCTGCAAAAAAGATCATTATATGTATATATAAGCCTGAATACTCTCCAAAATAAATCAGTTTCAAACTAAGTATTATCAGATATAATATAAAGTTTCATTACGAAAAAACACAACTATTAAGAAAATTATTGCAAATCTATTTGTAAATAAAACTTTGTTTGTTAATAGAATGAAAATTATAGAAGAAAATATCGTTAAATAAAAATTTAATATGTATTTCAATACACAAATAACCCATAGGAGAATGGAACTTATGACGACGTTTCGGTCCTACTAGGACCATTAACTAATCACACACACAAGCGCTTCTGTGTGGCAAGTAAATGGTCTTAGTCGGACAGAAACATCGTTCATAAGTTTCAGTCTCCTATGTGTGGGTTATTTACCTTTGTGGGTAAATAACCCATAAAGGTGGGTTATTTACCGTTGTAAATTCCGTGACTGGAATTTTACAAAGGTAAAATTCCAATCACGGAATTTTACCTTTGTAATCATTTTTCATTTCAAAAATAATTTTTTTTAGGAAGCCTATTGTCCACACTTCATTGCATATTATTTCTTTCAGTGGGAGTTGGGGAGTTCGATGCCTAGTGCCCCGTGTATGGTTCATGAACCACAGAAATATTTCCCGTTTGACATGAATATTATTTACTAGAATAAGAATATGATTTAAGAAGTATTTGTTTTCAGAAATCATCGATTTTTTAAACTTTATTATTGAAATGGCCAACTCGTTAAATTGAAAAAATCTGATGAATAAAAGAAATTGATTTCAGGAAAGGATTTTCATTCATTTTCCTATAGGAATTGTTCGGTGTTACACTATGAGTCAGCTTACATCCTAGTGCACTCCTTGACGGGGGTTCCTTGAGGCTGGTTAACGGCCCTTGATCTAAGGAATTGGAGCTGATTTCCTTGTTTATAAAATTTGACTGCCTTCTATTTGACAAACTGTTTGGCACCAATGGAATTAATTAGCGCTTCTTCTAGAAATGTAATAATAATATTATATAAAAGTAATAATGTAATAATAATAGTAATTTTTTTTTTCAACAAATCGGCTGTCTCCCACCGAGGCAGGGTGACTCAAAAAGAAAGAAAATCCCCAAAAAGAAAATACTTTCATCATCATTCAACACTTTCACCACACTCATACATAATCACTGTCTTTGCAGAAGCGCTCAGATACGACAGCTGAGAATAGTCGCTCCCAGCTGTCACTATCCCAGACCCCTCCTTTAAAGTGCAGGCATTGTACTTCCCATTACCAGGACTCAAGTCCAACTAAATCAATTAACTGGTTTCCCTGAATCCCTTCACAAAATGTTACCCTGCTCACACTCCAACTGATCGTCATGTCCCAAAAACCATTCGTCTCCATTCACTCCTATCTAACACGCTCACACATGCTTGCTGGAAGTCCAAGCCCCTCGCCCACAAAACCTCCTTTACCCCCTCCCTCCAACCCTTTCTAGGACGACCCCTACCCCGCCTTCCTTCCCCTACAGATTTATACGCTCTCCAAGTCATTCTACTTTGATCCATTCTCTCTAAATGACCAAACCACCTCAACAACCCCTCTTCAGCCCTCTGACAAATACTTTTAGTAACTCCACACCTTCTCCTAATTTCCACATTCCAAAATTTCTGCATAATATTTACACCACACATTGCCCTTAAACAGGACATCTCCACTGCCTTCAGCCTCCTCCTCGCTGCAGCATTTGCCACCCATGCTTCACACCCATATAAGAGTGTTGGTACCACTATACTTTCTACATTCCTTCTTTGCCTCCATGGATAACGTTTTTGTCTCCAGAGATACCTCAACGCACCACTCATCTTTTTTCCTTCATCAATTCTATGATTAACCTCATCCTTCATAAAGCCATCCGCTGACACATCAACTCCCAAATATCTGAAAACATTTACTTCTTCCATAATCCCTCTCTCCAATGTGATATCCAATTTTTCTTTATTTAAATCGTTTGATACCTTCATCACCTTACTCTTATCTATGTTCACTTTCAACTTTCTACCTTTACACACTCTCCCAAACTCGTCCACTAACCTTTGCAACTTTTCTTTAGAATCTCCCATAAGCACAGTATCATCAGCAAAACGTAACTGTGTCAACTCCCATTTTGCATTTAATTCCCCATAATTTAATCCCACCCCTCTCCCCAACACCCTAGCATTTACTTCTTTTACAACCCCATCTATAAATATATTAAACAACCATGGTGACATTACACATCCCTGTCTAAGACCTACTTTTACCGGGAAGTAATCTCCCTCTCTCCTACACACCCTAACCTGAGCCTCACTATCCTCATAAAAACTCTTTACAGCCTTTAGTAACTTACTACCTATTCCATACACTTGCAACATTTGCCACATTACTCCCCTATCCACTCTATCATATGCCTTTTCTAAATCCATAAATGCAATGAAAACTTCTCTACCTTTATCTAAATACTGTTCACATATATGTTTCACTGTAAACACTTGATCTACACATCCCCTACCCACTCTAAAGCCTCCTTGCTCATCTGCAATCCTACTCTCTGTTTTACCTCTAATTCTTTTAATAATAACCCTGCCATACACTTTACCTGGTATACTCAGTAAACGTATTCCCTATAATTCTTACAATCTCTTTTATCCCCCTTCCTTTATATAAAGGAACTATACATGCTCTCTGCCAATCCTAGGTACCTTCCCTCTATCATACATTTATTAAACAAAAATACCAACCACTCCAGCACTATATCCCCCTGCTTTTAACATTTCTGTCATGATCCCGTCAGTTCCAGCTGCTTTACCCCTTTCATTCTACGTATGCCTCACGCACCTCCCCACACTCACATCCTGCTCTTCTTCACTCCTAAACGATGTTGTACCTCCCTGGCCAGTACATGAAATTACAGCCTCCCTTTTTTCATCGACATTTAAAAGTGCCTCAAAATATTCCCGCCATCTACCCAATACCTCCAGCTCCCCATCTACTAACTCCCCTACTCTGTTTTTAACTGACAAATCCATTCGTTCCCTAGGCTTTCTTACCTTGTTTATCTCACTCCAAATTATTTTCTTGTTTTCAGCAAAATTTCTTGAGAAAAATAATAATAATCTTATATATATATTTTATTATCACATGGGCCGTTCTCCTCCGAGGCAGGGTGACCCGAAAAAGAAGAATCACTTTCATCATTAACTCCATCACTGTCTTGCCAGAGGCGTGACTACACTACAGTTAAAAACTGCAATATATCTCCACCCCTCCTTCAGAGTGTAGGCACTGTACTTTCCACCTCCAGGGCCCCTCAAGGGAGGTTCCTTGACGCTGGTGAGGGGCTCTTGATCTAGGGAATTGGATCTGTGCTCCAGTTCCCTGAATTGAGCCTGAATACCTTCCATCCCCCCCACATGCGCTGTATAATCCTACGGGAATAGCGCTCCCCACCGGCTAACCGCTGTCCCTTAATCCCTTCTTAAATGTTACTTTGCTCACACTCCAACAGCACGTCAAGTCATTTGCCTCCACTCGCTCCTATCTAACAGGCTGAGGCACGCTTGCTCCTCGCACACTTAACCTCCTTTACCCCCTCCCTCCAACCTTTCCTAGAACGACTCCTACTCTGCCTTCTTATACGCCCTCCGTCCTCTCTAAATTCCCGAATCACCTCAGCAACCCTCCTCAGCCCTCTGGAAAATACTTTTAGAAACCCCACACCTCATCGTAATGTCCAAGCTACGGATTCTCTGGATAATATTCACACGGCACATTGCCCTCAGACACGACATCTCTGTTGCCTCCATCCTTCTCCTTATTCCAACATTCACCACCCATGCTTCACACCCATATAAGAGAAGTGGTACCACTATACTCTCATACCTTTCCCTCTTAGCTTCCATGGATAATGTTATTTGTTTCAACAGACTAAAGAAGAACAAGAACTATGAAGAAAATAGAAGAAAACTCTGAAGAGTGTGTATATGTGTTAGCTTATGTGGTATTTGTGTGGCCGAGTGGATAAGAGCGCTGCCTGGGAATCTTGACCGTCCCCAGTAGCAGTATCGAGTCCTGCTGACTGCACTCTTTATAATAATAATAATAATATATTTATTTACTTCAAGTACATATATATGGTATACAGTCCTAGCTAACATCAATGACATACTACTATATAGAAAGCCGCTTGTTATGCTGAGCATTTCGGGCAAATTAGGTCAGTTTTGTCCCAGGATGCGACTCACACCAGTCGACTAACACCCAGGTACCCATTTTAAACTGATGGGTGAACAGGGACAGCAGGTGTCTTATGGAAACACGTCCCTTATGTTTTGCAGCCGTACTGGAGGAGATTCGAACCCCGGACCTCAGTGTGTGAGCTGAGTGCGCTAGCGATCGAGCTTGTTTCTGCGTGGTGCATTGATATATGTGTGTGTGTGTACATGCATGTGTAATGTGATCTAAGTGTAAGTAGAAGTAGCAAGATATAACTGGTATCCCACATGTTTATGAGACAGAAGAAAAGACAACAGCAATTCTACCATCATGTAAAATAATATATATATATATATATATATATATATATATATATATATATATATATATATATATATATATATATATATATATATATACACTGTATATGTTGAATAAATATGCACACTACTATGTCTCTTAATTATTCGGTCATAGCTCTCAGTTCACAGTCGCTCATTTAGAAACTGAAAAGTCACGAAAACCATAGGAGAGAGTGAAGAATCTGTTGATATCTGTTATTGACTCAATCTTGCTCAAGGTCTCTGTTACTGTCAGTAGGTTTGGCACAGTGTGAGGGAGAGGGAGGGTTGTCGTCTCAGCGAGATACCTGTGGCTCTTAGAATACTAGTAAGTCAATAGTAGTTTTAAATACGAGTGAGAGGTACCTAAATGTTCCCATCAGACGGACCGTTCATTATACGGCAGTGAGCTGGTACTGAATGTTGAATATGTCAAGTGTAAACAAGCGCCTTGTGATAATGTTGACATTGATGTTATCTCCTGTAAACTATACATCACGCACACATTAATCACTATAAAAGTATTTACTAAGAGACCATAAAACGTGAAGGGTATTATTTATATGATAACACACGATAGAGCCTTATCTTACATGTATCTTCTAAGACTAAAAATAGGATTTTTTTTTTTTTTTTTTGCAATTCTAGATGGGTACCTCGTCGTTGGGGAAGAACTTTTGATCCAAATAATTGAAGCTTTCATCTAATAATAATAACAATTATTATTATTAACGATTAATATTATCATTTGTTATTATTTCGGAATGTCTTCTTGCCAGGGAAAGGCTCTTGATCAAAGGAATTTGGGCTACCTTTCCCTGCCTTGGTTAGATCCTGATTGCCTTCTGCTACCAGTGTATGACCCTGACAGTCTTAGCGCTTCCCATAAATGTAATAATAAACAAATAATAAATATACCAACTGCTAGATAAACAGGTTCAGCAAGTGTGATCATCGCTCAGAACTGAACCTTGGTTCTCTGGGTGGTCAGGAAGTATTTCCACTGAGCTACGGTGAAGGTGAAGATGTTGGGTCATCGAAAGTAAGGCTGAGGGCCAAAGACGGACCCTTGGTAGGTTTGTTAAAAGGATATAAATTCTAGAAGTGGGAATAAATTTTCGAATACACGACAGTCATTAAGGCTTCATGGAATTACCCAAATAATGCAATCAAGTCTGTTCCAGACTTCCTCATGGCTGATTTAATGGAACTGAGAAATTACCTGGGTGGGCTGAATTGGAATGACCTGAGCATGGGTCAGGTAGGTGGTGATGGTTGCCAATATGACGTTTTTCCGAGCATAGTTCTAGCTGCCCAGTCAACTTGTGTTCCGAGTAGGGAAATTAGATCTAACAAAAATAATCCCAAATGGATGAACAATAGATTAAAACATCTCATTGGTCAAAAAGGAGGCATATATAGGCGTATCAAAAGAGAGGATGAGCAGTTAAGAAATCAATATATTCAATTTAAGAGAGAGATAAAAAAAATAAGAAAAACAAAAATGGATGAGGCTAAAGTCGCAAGGGATTCGAAGACTAACCCAAAAGGGTTCTTTCAGGTATACAAAAGTAAGATTAGGGAAAAGATAGACTGAGGGCCCTGAATCTGCACTCCCTAGAAAGGAGTAGAATTAGGGGGGATATGCTTTTTGCTGATGACACTGTGCTTTTGGGAGATTCTGAAGAGAAGTTGCAGAGGTTGGTGGATGAATTTGGTAGGGTGTGTAAAAGAAGAAAATTGAAAGTGAATATAGGAAAGAGTAAGGTGATGAGGATAACAAAAAGAATAGGTGACGAAAGATTGGATATCAGATTGGAGGGAGAGAGTATGGAGGAGGTGAATGTATTCAGATATTTGGGAGTGGACATGTCGGCGGATGGGTCTATGAAGGATGAGGTGAATCATAGAATTGATGAGGGAAAAAGGGTGAGTGGAGCACTTCGGAGTCTGTGGAGACAAAGAACCTTGTCCATGGAAGTAAAGAAGGGAATGTATGAGAGTATAGTTATACCAACGCTCTTATATGGGTGTGAAGCATGGGTGATGAATGTTGCAACGAGGAGAAGGCTGGAGGCAGTGGAGATGTCATGTCTGAGGTCAATGTGTGGTGTGAATATAATGCAGAGAATTCGGAGTTTGGAAATTAGGAGGAGGTGGGATTACCAAAACGATTGTCCAGAGAGCTGAGGAGGGGTTGTTGAGGTGGTTTGGACATGTAGAGAGAATGGAACGAGACAGAGTGACTTCGAGAGTGTATAAATCTGTAGTGGAGGGAAGGCGGGGTAGGGGTCGGCCTAGGAAAGGTTGGAGGGAGGGGGTAAAGCAAGTTTTGTGTGTGAGGGGCTTGGACTTCCAGCAAGCATGTGTGAGCGTATTTGATAGGAGTGAATGGAGGCATATGGTTTTTAATACTTGACGTGCTGTTGGAGTGTGAGCAAAGTAACATTTATGAAGGGATTCAGGGAAACCAGCAGGCCGGACTTGAGTCCTGGAGATGGGAAGTACAGTGTCTGCACTCTGAAGGAGGGGTGTTAATGTTGCAGTTTTATAACTGTAGTGTAAAGCACCCCTCTGGCAAGACAGTGATGGAGTGAATGATGATGAAAGTTTTTCTTTTTCGGGCCACCCTGCCTTGGTGGGAATCGGCCGATGTGTTAATAAAAAAAAAAAAAATAATAATAATAATGATTGAGGTGTATAAATGGAAAACAGAAATAAATAAAGGGGATGTAAATAGCGCGCTAAAAATATCTAGCCAAGACAGGACTCGCAGCAATGGTTTGAAGTTGGAAATATTCAGATTCAGGAAGGATATAGGAAAGCACTGGTTTGGTAATAGAGTTATGGTTGAGTGGAACATGAGTGGGTGTGAGTTAGACCTGACTAGCTTGTGCTAGTAGGTCTGATGCCGTGTTCCTTCCTTAAGTGGTTGTGACATGGACCTGACTAGGTTGGGTCAGTGGCATAAGCCGGTAGACGACTTGGACTTGCCTCGCATGAGCCAGGCCTGCTGCAGTGTTCCTTCTTTCTTATGTTCTTATCTCTGGACGCATATACGCTGAGACATACACCTTTCCTTGTATATATCCTTGTGTGTTAGATAAGGATGGATTTTGTTCAGGAATAAGGTTTTGGTGAACAAAGACGAACGCTGGGAATGCTTGAAAACACTTGACTTGTACTCCCTAGAACGCAGGCGAGAGAGATATATAATCTACACTTGGAAAATCCTAGAAGGAATGGTCCCTAATCTGCACACAGAAATCACTCTACGAAAGCAAAAGACTGGGCAGGCGGTGCAAAATACCTCCAATGAAAAGCAGGGGCGCCATTGGTACACTAAGAGAAAACACAATAAGTGTCCGGGACCCAAGACTGTTCAACAGCCTCCCACCAGGCATAAGGGGAATTACCAATAGACCCCTGGCTGCCTTCAAGAGGGAGCTGGACAGATACTTAAAGTCGGTGCTGAATCAGCCGGGCTGTGGTTCGTATGTTGGATTATGTGCGGCCAGCAGTAACAGCCTGGTTGATCACGCCCTTATCCACCGGGAAGCCTGGTCGTGGACTGGGTCGCGGGGGCCAATTCCTGAACCGAGAAGTGAATCGTCAAATCAATCTGTGCATAGGATTATAACTAATTGCCTTCCCTCTCCTTCATTGATGTCGGTATATCTGGATATATCCTTCCCCTCCTTGACTCGAACCTAAATGCCTCTAATTTCCAAGGCTCTGTACGACCCCAATGGGCTTAGAGCTTCTCCTGATTAAAATAAATAAAGCATCGAAACAGCAAAAGAGGTACTGGATCACATGAGAGAGCTGAACAATATCATGAGTATTGATAAAATTAAAAAAAACAAAACATGAAAAGCTTCTTCATAATGTAAAAAAATAATAATGCTTAATTTATTATTATTATTATTATTATTATTATTATTATTATTATTATTATTATTATTATTATTTATTATTATATGTTTTTAATAATGAAATAGAAGAATCTTTAATTTTCCAGGCTTAAACCTATATATCTTAATCGATTTTTCTGTATGTACTCACAAAGTTATTAATCTCATTAACATAAGGTCTCCCTGCTCACAGGTCATGTCGGGTGTGGGGAAGTGTATGGTAATGAGCCCATCGTGGCGCTCACTGGCACTGTTCCGAGCTTTCACTACCACAGCTGCATCTCACCAAGTAGCAGCAGCAGAGCAGCGGACCTCAGAACCTAAACCAGCATCTGAAATCCCAGGACCGCGTTCCTACCCATTCGTGGGCACTTTTTTCTCCATGATCTTTCACAAGTGTATGTTACAGAACAATTGATGACTGTATAATAAAAGATACCTTAACATATCACAAACACTGTACATTGGACACTGTTGCACATTGTTACTGGGTCTATTACACTGGTCTGTGTTTGGAATGTTTTTAATTTTTATTTTTATTCATGGTTGCGATCTTACATATTCTTGGGCTGCTGATTGTAAATATCTAAACCATTTTGCTCTATCACGTAAGGATTTTTAATAAAATACAAATTAATGATAAAAATTAATTTTTAATAAATTGTTACTTTATTAAAATTAGGCAAGTAATCATGGAAAAGCAAGAACATATGAATTCCAAATCAACATAAATCAAATCAAATGATTTTATTAAAAAAGTATGCTCCTAATGGTTAGCCTAAATATTGAATCAAAGGAAGGAGAACGGCTTTGATTTTCGCTTGTGCTGTGCATCGAGACCATTACGTTTCAATGACCAGCAGTAATCCGCCATCATGCTGACATTCCATTTGCCCTGGTATCGAGTTTCCATGGTGCAAATACCCTGATGGAACCGCTCTCCTTGTTCCTCACTGTAGTCCCCACAATTGTGGGAAAATAGTCAAGATGTGAGTGCAAAAAGTGCATCTTCACACTCATTCTAGACCCAAGTTGTTGGAAACTTGAAATTAGGCCTGTTTCCCAGGAAGTTGTGGACAATGTGCTTGAATAAAAACCAGGCATTCACCTCGACACCTGCTAATGCTTCATCAAAATGCTTGTATTTCATCAATTCCCGAATCTGAGGGCCAACAAAGATTCCTGCTTTTAGCTTGCCTTCACTTACACGAGGAAACTTTGACTCCAGGTACTTGAAAGCAATTCCATTCTTGTTCAAGGCCTTCACAAAATTTTTCATTAGCCCTAATTTGATGTGGAGTGGTGGCAGCAGAATTTTCTTGGGGTCAACTAGTGGCACAGTTTTCACGTTGTGATTTCCGGATAAAAAGCTGGTTCTTGGTGGCCAGTGTTTTTGTTCATAGTGCTGGCTGTCTGCCCTACTATCCCAAAGACACAGAAAATAGGGATAATTGGTGTATCCACCTTGAAGACCTAGTTGGAGAGCAATAACTTTTAAATCACCACAAATGAGAAAATTGTGATTCTGGTACTTGATTGCAGATATTAAGTGTTTTCATAGTTGCGTAAGTTTTTGACATTTGGACACTATGGCCAATTGGCACAGATGCAGCTGTGTTGCCAATGTAGAGAAGTACAGATCACTCCTCGATGTTCCCCGTGTCCATCTAACACTATGTAAAAACTCAATGCATATAAAAGGCACGAAAATTTGGAATTCATTACCTGTCATTGCCAAAGAAACCCTACCTGTACCCCAATTCAAAACGATGCTAAAAAAACACCTTCTCACCCAAAGCTAATTGCTCAATATCAAACATTCCCAGCAAAGTAGAATAATCACTTAGCGTAAAAACCTGACTAATCAATTGAATGTAAAACCTGTTATGAATATTACATACTTAGCTAATTATTTCCACAACACTTACATTATAATGACCACGTAAACTAACTGCAATGCAATTAATTGTTTTAAATTGTTATCTCACTCAATTAGTTGCATTGCTACAATTAATTGATATGTTCAACTTATATTCAAACTTTATAAGTTAGATATGCAACTTTACTTATTTTATAAATTATCAACCATAACTTTTTACCATGTAGTCTAGAATTAAGTAGTCCTAAGAATGCCCGCAGTGCACAGCATATTAGGGGCTTTTGGCATGTACATCTCATTAATAACTAAGTAATAACTATGTAATAACTATGTATAACTAGGTCTACCATATATAACTGTACAATGTCTCAATAAAGTATTTTATTTATTTTTATTTTATTTTAACTGCTTTGTATGACATCCCCATGTGTTCAATAAGGCCAGAAATATTTGAACAGGAAACTAAAGATTCCTCTTTGCATATATTGTATACATTAGATTTAACATTTAAGTCAATATAAAGTAAGCATTTTAATTGGTAATATACCACATTCTCATTTGCTTATGTTATACGAAAAGAGAAAAGTATTGTTTCCGTATAACTTGACAACCTGATGTGATAGAGAGGAATAAAAAACACAATGAATCACTATTTTCCATATATATATACCAAAAAGATACCATAGAGTCAATAAAAAGAATCATGCACACCAGTGTTATCAAGATGAATGATCCAGCGCTCATGTGCACGAAGGGTTGATACATGACACGGGGATATGAAACTTTGACATGCTCCAGAACCTAATGACTTTCCACTGGTAGCATTTCTAACTTTAAATTAAGCCTTTACCTACTTTACACAAATTATGGGTTGCAGTCTATGTAATGAACAAGGTAGGGAAAAAATGGACAATACCTGCCCCTCATTCCCATTAGAATCTTCACTGATATTATCGAATTATAAATTAACATAAAAAAACACTATTTACCCTCAATGATCCTCACAGGTTTTTGAGCTGTTTTGACGATTATAATAACAATCATTATTATTCGCAAATAGCTCACACTTGCGAAAAGATACCTAAGACGACGTTTCGATCCGTCCTTGACAATGTTTCTTCACAATGGTCGAGGACGAATCAAAACGTTGAATTGGCTTTCTTTTTATAAGTGTTGTTATTTAATAAGAGAACTATTCCAGCCACGTTTTTGTGATTGCTCTTCTTAATAATAATAATAATAATAGTAAAAATAATAAAGAATTGTAATATTAGCATTATTTTCTTCGCAGCCTTCGCTAGCACCAAGCTTCACATCTACTTCCAAAAGATGATAGAGGAACATGGCCCCATCATTAAAATGGAAGTCCCATTCAATCCGCCGATGGTATGCATTACGGACCCAAACGAGGTCGAGGCCTTCATACGAGACACCATGGACAACCCAGTGAGGCATGTGTTGGGGTCCTTCAAGAAGATTAGAGAGGAGTATGCAGACAACTATTTTGAAAACAAAACTGGCCTATTGACAGAGTACGTTTATATATATCAGTATCTTTACTCCCTCTCTCTCTCTCTCATTATTTGATTTCCAAAAGGTACTGTTATTATCACAATCACAATGATGAGTATTATTTAAGTGATCATGTTCCAGGAATGGCGAGGAATGGTGGAGGGTACGCAGCAGAGTTCAGTCTTCTATGTTGAGAGTCAAGGAGGTGGTGGCCTACCTGCCTGTCATGGATCAGATTACTTTGGAGTTCATGGACAGGTAAAGCATCCTGGTTAGGAGAGCCGCGTCTTGACTATGTAACGCACATCCTGGTTAGGTGAAGGAGGTTCTATGTAGTTATAAATGTCCAGGCTATATTGGAGAATTCTTACATAGTTGGGGAAGAGCCAAAACATGGTAGAGTGATGTTGGATGTGTTAGGATATTCCTGGACATGTTAGGAAGGTATTGTATATGAAAAGGCTGTGCAGGATATGTTAGAGATATTCTTCATATGTTAAGTAGGTCCTGGATATGCTAGAGAAGTCCAGGATAGGTAACAGCGGTGATGTAAATGTTAAGACAAATCAACAGCACGTGTTAAGTATCTCTTTTTTCCATGACTGTACCTCTTTAAGGGGGGCTCCTTGTCGTGGTAAAGAGGCTATCGGTCTGAGGAATTGGACTTCTTGGTCTTCTTCCTCAGACCGAACCTAATTATCCCCCAAACCCCCCTTCCCTTTCCCATCTTCCCCATCCTTCCTTTTCCCTTTCCTCCTCCTCCTCCTCCTCATCCCTCCCTTATTTCCTTCCCATTTTTCTCCTGGGAGCTTCCCTCCACAGGCATTCTAGTTCCTAGGTAGGGGAAGGGTACCGTGGTCTTCCCCTTTCCGTTGAGGTTCTTGGCGGTGGTGTAGTTTGCGGGTGGAATCTGGATCGCCCGGGATGCCCCTCCTCTCCCAGGGGTGGCTTTGGGTATCTTTCGGGACGGGTGTATCTCTAGAGGCCACCTTTCGGATTCCAGAGGTGGTGACCGAAGGAGGTATGCTTTGTGGCGGATATCCGGCCGCCCTCTCTTTTGTCCACCGAGGTAGCTCGGTGGATGTGAGGTTGCTATCCAGGATCGCTGGTTTACTGGCGTGAAGGGTAGGGTATGGCACAGGTTCCATGCAGCATCTGCCCTACTTGCGGTGTTGAGGTCCTCTTGGGTGCGGAGGGTGATTTACGCCCCTTTCATTCCTCCTATTAGCTATTCCTCCACGTTCCCCCCTTTTTTTTAGTCTTTTTTTATTTTTATTTTCTTCTCTTCTTTCCTTTTTTTCTTAAAAACAAAAAGAAAGAAGAAACCTAACCATGGATGCCCTACACCGTGAACCTAACCATGGATGCCCTAAACTGTGAACCTACCCCTGGGCCCCTTCCTGATACCGCACCCAGTACTGACCCTGCCTCGTTAATGGACAACTCTTCGGACATCTCTAATACTCCTGTACCTCTTGCTGGTGCCGGTTCGTCACCTGCTTCAGGTACCTGGGTTCCGACCGGCCCTTTTGACATATCTGACCTTTGCTCTTTCTGACCTTGATTCCGGCTTCTTCCTCGACAGTGCGGCAATTTTCGGATCGCTCTCCCGTCACCCATCAGACCACCCCCGGTCCCACATCCAAACGACCAAGACCCTTACATGACGATTCGACACTTCCTTCTCGTTCATCTCAGAAACGACCAGCACGTCGCGCACTCCCCTTAAACACTTTGTTTCACACTACTCAATGGACAAAGTTTTTTACTCTAAGACTGACTACTCCAATTACCTATCTTTCCGATCATAGTATTGGTAAAGCTCTCCTGTGCCATGTAGGTAAAGATATCTCATTTCACGCTCTCAAGAGCGGGACTCGCATCATCATGGTCCAGAATGCTGGCCAAGCTCGCGATCTTTCTCTTCTTACGACCATAGATACTATTCCTATCACTATTGACAAGCATCATTCTCTTAATTCTTGTAGTGGTACTGTCATTTTACCCCACACCATTGTCCAACGGAATTTCCAGACATGTGGTGATAACATTTTGGAGCAGCTTGAGCTCCAAGAACTCCCTATCCTTAATTAAGGTTGACACTTTTGTTCTCCCTGCCAATAAGCGAAGACGTTATCCTTGCAATATAGCTCGTTTAACGTTTAACTGCCGTGAACTCCCACCTTCGGTCTACATTGCAGGTCAACGTTTACAAGTTCGAAAGGTGACCCCTACACCACAACAGTGTAGAAACTGCTGGCGTTTTGGTCATCCAGCAAAATATTGCAGGTCCATGGCCGAATGCCCAGTCTGTCTTGCCGACGACCATGCCAATCCTTCTTGTCTTTTACCTCCCTCTTGCCTTAACTGTCACATCCATCGTACTCTCGCCGTTGTCAGGTTTACCTGAATGAGCGGGAAATCCGTTGTCTCAAAGAGGCGGAAGGCTTCTCATATGGTA
Source organism: Cherax destructor (assembly GCA_009830355.1). Classification (NCBI taxonomy): domain Eukaryota; kingdom Metazoa; phylum Arthropoda; class Malacostraca; order Decapoda; family Parastacidae; genus Cherax; species Cherax destructor. The sequence goes on from WNWK01005832.1 coordinate 105,068, forward strand.
TGGCCGTCTCTCATCTACGCCTTCAAGGGAGACTTCCCTGTATTTCCTATTCTCGCATTGCTAAACGTCGCCCCACTTCTGGGGTCCCAACTTCCTCAACTTCCTCTGTGGTTACAACATCCTCAGTCACCCCTGTCTCGAATCCTTTTGATGTTCTTGGTTCCGAGGTCCCTACCTCGGCATCCCATACTGTCCACACTCCTTCCTCTACTCACTCACACAGTTCTGAGTCTACACGTCCTCGTCCTTCACCTAAACCTCCGCCTCCCCTTCTTCTCATAAGTCTGGCAAAAAATCCCTATTGCCGGGTTCTTCGCCTCCGACTAGTTCTGTAACATGTGTGGAGGTTCATCATCCTCCTCGTACAATGTCTTCATCCCTTGTCCCCTCCCACGTTCCTTCCTTGACTGCCCCACCCCAGGACGCTTCCACTCCTGTCCCCTCCCAAGCCCTTTAGACAGTTTTCTCTTCCATCTCCTCGCCCTCTACTTTAGCACAATCTATAGTCTCCCCGATGGTTGCTCACTCTCCTTCCATTTCTAATGTAGTCCTCCATTCTGCATCTTTGTCTTCCAAAACACTGGCAGCTATTGCAGAATATATTACAGAGACTGGAACATTGATGGATACCGCTCCACCTCCGGTTCCTCCTCCTCTCTCTTCTCCATCTACACACCGTCATCCTTCACAGCGTCCCACTTCTTCTCTGATTACAGATCTTCCGCTTCCTCCACACGTGGACTTTTCTAACCCTAGTCCATAGATACCTCTAACTTCGACTTCTATCTTTCTATAACTCATGGCTTATTTGCAGTGGAATATCCGAGGCCTCAGGGGTAACAGGGGTAAGCTTCAGGTGTTGCTCTCCCAGTTTTCCCCTGTTGGTGTCTGTTTTCAAGAACCCAAATTGCAATCCTCTGTTATCCGGCCCTTTTCAGGCTGATTTGTTATATTCATCGGATCCTTTTTCCGATAGATCCTTTAACGAAAGTGCTCTTCTTATACGCACTGGTGTTCCATACCGTCAACTCTATGTTCATTTATCTCTACATTACACCGCAGCCCTTATCCACTTGAATAAGTGGTATACACTCTGTTATTTATAACTCTCTCCTTCGCGAGCATTGTCTATCCCAGATGTTGATTTTCTGGTTTCTTCCTTGCCGCCACCCCTTCTGTTACTTGGCGATTTTAACGCACGCCATTTTCTTTGGGGAGGGTCGCACTGTGACTCCCGTGGCGTTCAGTTAGAGGCATTTCTTGCTTCTCTCCCCCTCCATGTTTTAAATACGGGTACTCCAACCCATTTTGATCCCCGAACTCATTCTTTCTCCTGCATCGATCTTTCCATCTGCTCTTCATCAACTGTCCTTGACTTCACTTGGTCCATCCTCCCGGACTTGCATGATAGCGATCATTTCCGAATCATCCTTAGGTCCCCTTCGTATTCTCCACCTCCTCGTAGCCCACGCTGGCAATTTGACCAGGCGAAATGGGACCTTTACGCACAACTTACTGCCTTTCATGAGGTTCCTTCCTCGTCCTCCATTGATGAAGTTTTACATCTCTTTTCGTCCTCTGTCTTCACGGCAGCTTCACATTCTATCCCCCAAACCTCGGGCAAGCATTCTCAGAAGTGCGTGCCTTGGTGGTCTCCTGCTTGTCCTCGGGCAGTACGTTTGAAACGCGCTGCATGGGGCAGGTATCGGTATAACAGAACCACAGAGAGACTCCTTGATTTTAAGCAGAAGAGAGCAATTGCTCGCCGTGTCATACGTGACGCTATACGCACTTGCTGGCGAGATTACGTTTCTACGGTCACTTCGGCTTCCTCAATGAGTGCAGTGTGGAAGAAAGTGCGGAAATTGAGTGGTAAATTCTCCCCCGACCTGGCTCCTGTTCTTCAGGTTGCCGGTGTCGATATAGCACACCCTCTTGCCGTTGCCACTGAAATTGGTAATCATCTGGTCCGCATTTCTCAGGGGCTCCATCTATGCACCTCGTTCCTTTCTTCTAAGTCTGCCAGCGAGTTAAAGTCCTTAGATTTTTCTTCTCTCAGAGATGAATCTTATAATGTGCGTTTTACCCTTCAAGAACTGGAGGCAACACTCTCTGCTTGCCGATCATCGGCAGCTGGGCCAGATGGCATACATATTCGTATGCTACAGCATTTACATCAGTCTGCTCTTACTGTCCTTTTATGACTAATCTAATATGGTCGCAAGGAGTTATTCCCCAACTGTGGAAGTCTGCTATTGTTCTTCCTTTTCGCAAACCGGGTACTACGGGACATGATACCTCCCGCTACCGTCCCATCGCTCTTACCAGTGCAGTTTGCAAGGTGATGGAACGTCTAGTTAATATACGTTTGATGTGGTATTTAGAGACTCACAGTAGTCTCTCCACTAGTCAATATGGCTTTCGTAAGGGCCGTTCTGCCATTGACCCCTTACTGCGCTTGGATACGTATATTCGTAATGCCTTTGCTAATAACCACTCGGTTATCGCCATCTTTTTCGATCTTGAGAAGGCTTATGACTTTGCTATAGCTTGTGCGGGTGCTGACTGTCACCTCATTGCAATTTCCCTCCAGCATGACGTCAACCGAGTTTCCGATTGGGCCACCACTCATGGGTTTTAAGTTTTCTAGTAGTAAAACTTACCAAATTACGTTTACTAGACGTTCAGTGGTCTCTGATCATCCGTTGTACCTATACGGCTCACGTATCCCAGAACGTGATACAGTCAGGTTTCTCGGCCTCCTGTTTGACCGTCGATTGACCTGGAAACCTCACATTACCTCTCTGAAGGCAACTTGTCATACCTGGCTGAACCTCCTAAAAACCCTCACACATCTTTCGTGGGGGGCTAATCGTAGCACTCTCCTCCGCCTGCATTCAGCCCTAATTTTATCGAAACTCGATTATGGTGACCAGCCTTAATCCCATTCATCACCAGGGATTGCGTTTATGCCTTGGTGCATTTCGTTCTTCCCCAGTTGAGAGCCTCTATGTAGAAGCGAACATTCCATCCTTGTCCGATCGTCGTGATGCACATTGCATTCGCTATTATGTTCGCTCCCATGACCTCCGCAATCCTTACATGTATAGAATTGTCACAGATGTTAGTAGGCGCTCTTTATTTGTCCGTCGCCCCTGTTTACTTCGTCCCTATTCTCTTCGTCTACATTCACTCTTGTCTTCCCTTCAACTACCACCTTTATACGTTCATGTGACATCTCCCTTTTCCCTACCCCCTTTCGAAGTTCTTGCTGTCCGTGTCTGTTCTATTCCTCTACCTTGCGCGAAAGCCCAACTACCTATGGCGGCTTCTCGCTCTTTTTTTCTAGACCACTTCCGTTCTCATTCCCATGCCATCGCAGTATTCACCGATGGTTCAAAGTCATCTGATGGTGTCGGATTCGCAGCAGTCTTCCCGGACAGCGTCGTGCGAGGGCATCTGTTACCCTCAGCTAGCATCTTTACGGCTGAATTGTATGCCATTATTGTGGCACTTATCAGTATTGCATCTATGCCTGTGTCACCATTTGTGGTCGTTTCAGACTCCCTTAGTGCTTTAAAGGCTATCCGTAAAATTGATACACCTCATCCCCTAGTTCTTCGTATCCAACTTTGGTTACGCCGTATCTTTAGCAAACACAAAGATATTGTTTTGTTGGGTGTTGGTCCCTGGTCATATTGACGCAGGGCAATGAACAGGCAGACACTGCTGTGGGTCAGCAGTACATGACATTCTAGTTTCATATAGAGGTGTTCCTTTCACGGACTATTTTGCGGTCATTGCTACCCACCTTCGCACCCGTTGGCAACAACGCTGGTCTGACCTGCTAAATAACAAACTTCATTCTATTAAACCGATTATAGGTTTCTGGCCTTCTTCTTGTCACCAATGTCGGGGTTGGGAGACTGTACTCTCCCGTCTTCGCATCGGCCACACTCGTCTTACTCATGGGTATCTCATGAAGAGGCTCCCTGTGAGCATTGTCAGGTTCCAGTGTCTGTTTGACATATTCTGTTGGACTGCCCACTCTATCAACGAGCACGCAGAATTTACCTCCAACGGCGTCTTCGCTCTTGGCCCTTTCTTTACCTTCCCTTCTTGCTGATGGACCTCCTTTAATTCTGGCTCTCTCGTTGACTTTTTGACAGAAACTGACTTACTACACAAACTCTGAAGATTATACCTCTAGCACCTCCCTCAGTCCCTTCTACCTCATTCTCTTGCTACCCTCCACTTCATGCACTATCCACTGTCCTGCTGCACTCCATACCCTACTAATCATCCGTCTCCTCTTACAACCCATTCTCCCTGCATCCTGCATAACCTGCAGCGCTGTATGACCCCTGTGGTTTAGCGCTTCTATTTGATTATAATAATAATAATAATCCATGACTGTAAAATGTTTAAGAAAGTGTAACGGCCTTTGTTAAGGCCTCTGTGACTGTCACAGAGTTCCCAGAGGCTTATGTAACTGTTTCTCCTCTCTGAAAGAGATGGGAGATAATTGTTTTCCTAGATACAGGCCTAATGCAACGTTTCCAGCCAGGAGGGATGCCAAAGGCCGATTGCCACCTACCACCTTTTTATGTGCACTATAGTTAACAGTTTAATACCTGCATCAGTGGGTTTGCCATTCGTGATAGTACCGAATGCTAAGACGTTTGATAACCTTTGCATCCGCGTAGGCACTGGGCATTTATCTTTCAGCTAGCATTGGCTAGCAGCCATCTGTGCCTCCTAATGTAAAGGCAGTTTGAAGTGCCCTGGGGGACGCAGACTTGCGAAAGCTCCTGGACCACTTATCCAGGAGACCACAGGCCCAAGATACCCACTGGACCTCATGTGTGCACCACACCAGGAGTGCTGGTAAATTCCCTACCTCCCTTGTATCTAATTTGACAGGCGTTCAGCTAGAGGTTTGTGCAAGGTTTGGATAGATAAGGACAGGTAAAGTGGTGACGGGTCACAAGTGTGATCTTTACGTCAAGAGCATGTCATTGTGTCATCTACGTGTTGGGCATCTCATCTTTCAAGTCAAGTGTACTGGAACGCTATGCTGGTAATGGATCCAGGAGCCAGGTGTTACAATGTACAGTGCACATGATGTATGTTCTTCATACAGCCTAGGGAGCATAACTGTTCTCTTACTCTTAGTGAACTTGAGTCTACGAATGACTATGGGCTCCAGAGAGATCCAGGGATCAACCCCTAATTAGACATAGTCTTGCGAGTCACCTGCACTAGGCAAGGTGACAGAGATAGTTCCCACAAAACAGTAGTAAATTTATCAAATAGTTTTCAAAGTAGGCTCTTCAGAGCTCAAGTTTGAATCCGCAATTTTAGTAAAAAAGACATCACTTTCTGTTGGGTCCCTGAACATGTAGATGTTTGGGGTAAAGAGAGAAGGACTGTTGCGTAGTCCATTTCAATATAGGGGTATTCCATTCTCAGATTATTTTGCTGTAATTTCTAGGAACCTTCGCAACCGTTGGCAACGACGATGGTTTGAGTTGATTCGTAAAAAGTTATATATCATCAAATCTTTTTTTTTTTTAGGTTTTTGGTCTTCTTTAAAGAAGGGTCTTCAGGGTTTAAATATAGGGAAGTCTCTTGATGATGGCATAGAGCCTTAGATCCAAGAAATTAGAGCTGCTCTCCATTCTTCTATTAAATTGAATATTCGACATAACCATAAAAATATAACGTCGTCGAAGCTCCTTTCTTCAATTGCGTTATTTGTGTATTTTCCAGTCACTGTATTGTGCCTTTTTTTGGTATTTTGACTACCCTATATTTTACAGGTGTTGTATGACCCTTAAAGTGTTTAACAATATCTAAAGGAATTAGGATATGATCTCAAGTTTTGGCTAACTTCTCTGGCTCTCGTCCTCCAGAATCGCATCACTGCAGTCACAGTACGGGGAGATGCCAAGTGACTTCCTAAATGAGATGTACAAGTGGGCTCTTGAATGTACGTAGCTCTTAGAACCAATAACTACTAAACATTGCTATATTGCTGTAATACTAGATATTAGTACTATAATACTAGGTGTTAGTGCGGTAATACTAGATATTAGTGCGGCAGTTCTAGATATTTCAAAAACAGTCAAAAAAACTATATTTGGCAATGGAGGAAGGCTATGCTTACATTATAATCAGGTTTAGCACTTTCCAATAATATAATATTTGATAATAGAATAATAATATTAATAAAAATTACTTTGTATTCATTTTGTCTTAAATTCATGTAATTATGATAAGTTTTTTAAGATTGTTTTTTTTTTCATTCAGCTGTTGGCAGTGTAGCCCTGAATCGTCGGCTGGGGTGTCTGGATCCAAACATCGCGCCGGGCTCAGAACCCATAAGGATCATCAAGCTTGTAAATGAACTCTTTACTTCTCTGGTTGACGTAGAGATTGCTTTTCATATTTGGAAGTTATTCCCAACTCCAGCTTTCAGGAAACTAAGGAAGGCACATCAGGAATTTCTTAAGTAAGTGATCCTTCACGAAGTCTTACGTCTCGTTGGTTCTCTGAGGGTTCTGTCTTGGTGAAGCTCCATCTCCAGGGACTAAAAATTAATAAATTTATATAATAAACACCCATATCAACTACCGGGGAAGGTACCACCGTCCGAGTGTGAAACAGAAACCTGTTAATTGTTGTACACAATGGCTACTACTATTTTGAGAATGCATACCTCAAACATAGCTGTGCATTTATGAGTATGCACACTCATCTGAGTTTCCTTCTAATTTCTTAATAGTATTTCCTTTCAATTCCATAGGGATGATAAGTAGAGGTCTGTCTCTGTAAACAATACTTGTAAAAGGCTACTAAAATGCCAGGAGCAAGGGGCAAGTATCATTTACTAAAAAGACAATTGAAGGAAATCGTAAAATTCGGCTATTTGTAGCACAGATTAAAAGAAAGAATTGACTATTAATGTTCTGAATGAAAAGAAGTTAAATGTCTTACTTAGCACTAGGCGAAGGAAAGCTAAGAATAATAATAATAATGCGTTTTTAAGGAATAAATTAACACCATAATTACTACACAACCATAATTAGAGTTGTGACTAGCAACAGCTCTGCGAGCATTTTGCCTTTTATGATAAATTAACTGTTACGATGAATTCACTGAAGAGTGATGATACTAAATATCTGTTAGATTTAATATAGCTGATGAGTTTACCCTGCAGATAAATGGATGGAACATATCCTTTTCTTGTTAATATCTCATTGTCGAATAAATATTGCCTAAAGTCATTAGTGAAAGACTTGACATGGTGCAGAATTGCTGACAAGAACATCCGAGAGACGGAGGCGGCGTTGCTGGCGCAGGAGCCTAGTGATGATCGGGAACTGACACTGATGGAGGGACTGCTTCTCAAGCCAGGACTCTCCCGCAAGGACGTGGTCACCCTCATCCTCGACATGCTCTTCGCTGGCATTGATACAGTGAGAATAACATAAATGGATTTATTAATTATTGTGTCTGTAATAGAAGAAAAGTTGTGAGAAATACCTGCTCAACTGTCTAATGGTGCCAAATTGTTAATGAGGAAAACTTTACCGAATCATTTTTTAAAGCTAATCTATGCTTAACTGTATTACACTGAACTTGCTACGCAATGGATCAACACTCAGCATGACTTCCATTAATAGGTTCGTGGAGGGTTCTTCGCATTTGAACATGGTCAATCCCTTGATATATTCCCTCTAATAAACTATGCATTACTTGATAAATGTTATAGAACTACACCTTTCATTTCGAAAAGATATTCCTGTATCCCGTAAACCTAGTATTGTTACTTGAGTGTGGGTGCCATTTTACCACTTAGTCTCGTAATGTAGTGTATTATTTTACATTAAATTACTGGAGTATCGCTTCTCAAAGGGGAGGCGGTGCCTTGACGCTGTCGATGCTTGCCATTCACCAGGCACTATATCACCTATACAGATTTAGGGGTTTAACCTGATTAAAATAAAAACAGTTCTCAACACCATCAAGCTTTCATTGCTAATGCGTCTTATGAAATGGATAAAATATTTGGGGATTTAGGTTGTGTACGTGCAGATTTTATCGGATCTTGTCAGCAACTGGAGAATACATCTACTGGGCGGTTTTAATCTTTTAGTAATGAGGAGTTTTCTTCAAAGAAAGTTTCCCTTTAATTTAGGTTATCAACTTTTAAGGTGCCAGTTTTTATATAAATTTATTCCACTAAATATCTCGAGAATGCTCCTCGATTAGAAATAAGTTAGTGTTTGACTTTATTATATTAACCTAGGTTAAATATACATTATGTACATTTATGTATCCATAATATCTATGTCTCTTAAGACCATTGTAAAAACATAGCTATTTTATTCACCTGCAGCTTAATTAAAACATACTATCTGACGTAAACATTAAACGCTGGTCAGTCTTAAAGAAATGTTTGAATTAATTTTACAATGTTTGGATCCTAGTTTATCTTTTTTATTTTTAATTAGAAGCTGTGAAAAAATTGGTTTTCATTCGATAATTTCTGAGCGCTTCTTGCAATTAGCTTCATCCGGTCAACGATGATAAAATAATTATGTAACTTCTGTAGTGCATCAAACTTAAGGCGCTGATGTATTTTAGGATATTGGTCTCTGAGATCAGAAGACAACGCCTCATCAGTTTGGCTTCAAAACTAATGTTTCTCTATCAAGGTTTGAATTAGATCTGGGCTGTGTATGCCCTAATTTATCATTTTATTGAATTGGGATATGAGTTTTTACTTCAAATCATCAACCAAATTATTTACCTGCATCGCAAAACTTATGCTACCCCTCACAATTTCTATCATGTGCACTGAGGCACAGGGTGAACAACCTCAAATATCAACTTTTGACAGAGATAGCATATTATTATTATACTGTGTTCTTGTCTTCTAACTTCCTCCAAGACTTTCGTTTATAAGATCAAAGTTCTTTCTCTGTTCGGCTTCAAATTTTCACCTTGCTTAAATATAATTAAGTTAAGGTTCATGGAACGACTAACACATGCAAGTGCTGTCTTGTTAGTTTTATATAGACCATTCCCAATTTTGG